>JASDQU010738325.1:0-15387 GCA_032191745.1 Picea mariana
GCGCAGACACCAATTGCCCCGAGCAGCACACTTCAGGGGACTGGGACCTTCTTAGTCTCCTCTTCGAGATACGACAGCTGCTGGGGGATCAGGTCTTCCGCATGGCACGCCTGGAGCAAAGAATTGACATGTTTTATGCAGCCCATTCGCGAGCCGCCCCGAAGAAACAGTGCCCGACCTGCGCTAGAGTTTACGCCTTCCCTGCACGATGGAGGCACGCAGCAAGGGACGACGACACACACCAGGTTTCAGAGGTTATATGATTTGCAATTCTAGTCTTTGTTTATGGTATAGCTCTTTCAGTTCAAGTGTCAAGCTAGGAAACTATAGTCGTCTCTTAGCCTTAGACAATAATGTTAGTTTTTAGACTCTGAATGCGCGTCCCGGTTTCCTTCGGGCGGGACGTTGCAGAGACATTATGAATGTATTTTTTTCACTCTGTAAGCTGGATAACACGTGGACTGGAGTGCCCAACTATCCCGGTTTCCTGCTTAGGCGGGACAGTTGGCCTCCCCTGCAATTTTGTTTTTTGCCTATTTTAATATAACAGGACCCACCCCTTTATTTACAAAAAAAAAAGAAATAGAATACATAGATTACCAGGATCTGACGTATCTCTAAACCAACTAGAATAAACTGAAACTCAATGCAATGACAATTGAAATCTAACTATAACTAAATTGGACAACTGGAAAACAAGAAGACAAAAAAAAAAGTTAATAACAAGGAGATTACTCCAACAAATCTCTCTTTTGACAAATTTTTCATTCTTACTGTAATAAGGCCTTAGAAAACCAAATATGAAACTTTTATACATAAAGGAATATATAATTACGTGGATTTCAAAGAAAATCGTTGTAATAGAGAGAATCCCATAAAAAAACAAAAACTTCAAAAAATGTGGAAAAACCTCAAATTTTGCAAAGCCTTCCTCCAAAAAATCACACCTCCGTTGGACAGCTAGCAAAGTTTGATTGAAGACAAATGTGTGCAAAAAAAGACCAAATTCAAAGCCAGTATTCATCTAGAAAAAGGAATCACCTCCATTGGACAACTTGCAATGTTTGATTGAAGACAATCTGAAGACAAATGTATGCAAAAAACAGACCAAATTTAAAGCATGTAATGTCCATGGACGAAGGTTTCAACTAACAATGTATTTTTTGGGAGCTAAAAATTTGTGTCCAGATGCAAAACCCGTTATCCAACTTTCCCCAAATTTAAGCAATTTTTAAAACAACGAGCCTCAGCCACGGTAAAATTCTGTTGAAATAAAATCTAGGTTTTCACTAGGGCAGCAGTCCACACAAACCTTGTGCTATGAGTTTTTTGTTTATGTTACTTGCACCACAAGGATTAGAACATGAAACTTTACGATTAGTTGTAAAAGTACGTTTTTGGGGAGAGGATAGCTCATTGTCTCCATATTGCTAACCTCTAAAATTACATTTAGATAATAATAAACAAAACTTTGACTAAACTTATATATAATTTGGTATATCTGGTTTTAGTACAATCAATAATATATTTATAATTATAAGAATTTTTGAAACAAAAGTGATCAGCCTCCTATGCTACAATTACTCCCCTTAATCAATAAATTCTCATGACTAAACCTATATATAATTTTGTATATGTGGTTTTAGTACAGTCAATAATTATATGAATTTGTGAAACAAAAGTGATTAGCCTCCTATACTACATTTATTCCCCTTAATCAATAAATTCTGATGTTTTGTTAGATGGAAAGTTGTGGATCTCTTCAAATTGGTGTTGTGTGGTGACTCTTGCATAGGGTCAGATTTCCAAGCTCAATTCGCCAAATCCAACGCTCTTCTCATACATGAAACTAATATCGAAGGAGTTGCACAAGAAGCATCATCTTCTCCAATCGTTGGTTTAAACTATGAAATCACACCCTTTTTACGGACCAAAAACAAAAAAACACGTGTCCTCACTCTTTCGCCAAGATCGGAGGATCAATCCCTTTACTTTGCTAGTCCCCCTTAGCTGATCCGATTTGATTTTGTCGATCCCACCGAGAAATCGAAAATTAGGCTTCACTTTGAAATAGAATACATAGATTACAAGGATCTGACGGATCTCTAAACCAACTAGAATAAACTGAAACTGAACACAATGAGAATTGAAGTCTAACTATAACTAAATTGGACAACTAGAAGACAAGAAGACAAAAAAAAGTTAATAACAAGGAGATTACTCCAACAAATCTCTTTTATACATAAAGGAATACAATTACGTGGATTTCAAAGCAAATCTTCGTAACAGAGAGAATCCCATAAAAAAACAAAAACTTCAAAAAATGTAGAAAAACCCCAAATTTTGCAAAGCCTTCATCCAAAAAAGCACACCTCCATTGGACAGCTAGCAAAGTTTGATTAAAGACAATTGTGTGCAAACAAAGACCAAATTCAAAGCCTGTATTCATCTAGAAAAAAAATCACCTCCATTCGACAACTTGCAAAGTTTGATTGAAGACAATCTGAAGACAAATGTATGCAAAAAACATACCAAATTTAAAGCATGTAATGTCCATGGACGAAGGTTTCAACTAACAATGTATTTGTTGAGAGCTAAAAATTTGTGTCCAGATGCAAAACCCGTTATCCAACCTTCCCCAAATTTAAACAATTTTTAAAACAACAAGCTTCAGCCATGATAAAAATTTGTTGAAATAAAATCTGGGTTTTCACTAGGACAACAGTCCACACAAACCTTGTGCTATGAGTTTTTTGTTTATGTTACTTGCACCGCTTGTGTTTATGTTACTTGCACTGCAAGGATCAGAACCTGAAACTTTGTGATTAGTTGTACAAGTACATTTTTGGGGAGAGGATAGCTCATCGTCTCTATTTTGCTAACCTCTAAAATTACATTTAGATAATAATAAACAAAACTTTGACTAAACTTATATATAATTTGGTAAATCTGGTTTTAGTACAATAAATAATATATTTATAATTATAAGAATTTGTGAAACAAAAGTGATTAGCCTCCTATGCTACAATTACTCCCCTTAATCAATAAATTCTCATGACTAAACCTATATATAATTTTGTATATGTGGTTTTAGTACAGTCAATAATTATATGAATTTGTGAAACAAAAGTGATTATCCTCCTATACTACATTTACTCCCCTTAATCAATAAATTCTGATGTTTTGTTAGATGGAAAGTTGTTGATCTCTTCAAATTGGTGTTGTGTGGTGACTCTTGCATAGGGTCAAATTTCCAAGCTCAATTCGCCATATCCAACACCCTCCTCATACATCAAACTAATATCGGAGTTGCACAAGAAGCATCACCTTCTCCAATTGTTGGTTTAAACTATGAAATCACATCCTTTTTACGGACCGAAAACAAAAACACACATGTCCTCACTCTTTCGCCAAGATCGGAGGATCAATCCCTTTGCTTTTCTAGTCCCCCTTAGCCGATCCGATTTAATTTTGGCGATCCCACCGAGAAATCGAAAATTAGGCTTCACTTTGAAATAGAATACATATATTACAAGGATCTGATGGATCTCTAAACCAACTAGGATAAACTGAAACTGAACACAATGTGAATTGAAGTCTAACTATAACTAAACTGGACAACTGGAAGACAAGAAGACAAAAAAAGTTAATAACAAGGAGATTACTCCAACAAATATCTTTTATACATAAAGGAATACAATTACGTGGATTTCAAAGAAAATCTTCGTAATAGAGAGAATCCCATAAAAAAACAAAAACTTCAAAAAATGTAGAAAAACCCCAAATTTTGCAAAGCCTTCATCCAAAAAAGCACACCTCCGTTGGACAGCTAGCAAAGTTTGATTGAAGACAATTGTGTGCAAACAAAGACCAAATTCAAAGCCTATATTCATCTAGAAAAAAAATCACCTCCACTGGACAACTTGCAAAGTTTGATTGAAGACAATCTGAAGACAAATGTATGCAAAAAACAGACCAAATTTAAAGCATGTAATGTCCATGGACGAAAGTTTCAACTGACAATGTATTTGTTAGGAGCTAAAAATTTGTGTCCAGATGCAAAACCCGTTATCCAACCTTCCCCAAATTTAAACAATTTTTAAAACAACGAGCCTCGGCCATGGTAAAAATCTGTTGAAATAAAATCTAGGTTTTCACTAGGGCAGCAGTCCACACAAACCTTGTGCTATGAGTTTTGTGTTTATGTTACTTGCACCGCTTGTGTTTATGTTACTTGCACCGCAAGGATTAGAACCTGAAACTTTGTGATTAGTTGTACGAGTACGTTTTTGGGGAGAGGATAGCTCATCGTCTCCATTTTGCTAACCTCTAAAATTACATTTAGATAATAATAAACAAAATTTTGACTAAACTTATATATAATTTGGTATATCTGGTTTTAGTACAATCAATGATATATTTATAATTATAAGAATTTGTGAAACAAAAGTGATTAGCCTCCTATGCTACAATTACTCCCCTTAATCAATAAATTCTCATGAATAAACCTATATATAATTTTGTATATGTGGTTTTAGTACAGTCAATAATTATATGAATTTGTGAAATAAAAGTGATTAGCCTCCTATACTACATTTACTCCCCTTAATCAATAAATTCTGATGTTTTGTTAGAAGAAATCATTCCCTGATACATGGTTAAACTGATTTTTCTATCCAATTTGATAAAATAAAATTTCTACCTTGTTTATGCCATTTTACTCACCTTAATCTCTATATAGATAGTTTAACTAATTTTTTTATTCAATTTGACAAAATAAAATTTCTACCTAGTTCAATTAGCAAACCTTAATCTCTGTATAGATAGTTTAACTAATTTTTTTATTCAATTTGACATAATACAATTTATACCTAGTTAAATTAGCAAAATCTAGTACAATAACATTTACCAAATCTAGTTCAATGACCCTTTCTTGCTTCCAACGCTCTTTCAATTATGGCTATATTATAGTATAGAAAAGCATGCAACGGTGACGAGAACAGAAAAAAAATACAAAAATGACTAGAATAGAAAAGCATACAAGGGTGACAAGAAAGCCGTTAAACTCTGAAAACCAACAAACCTAAAGCATATGATGACACTTCTAATTGAAACGATAGTAAAATTTTAAAAATGGTAGCAAAATGTCTGATTTTGTTTGTTAAAGGACTACTATGTCACCAAATCTACAACAGTTTGGAAGAGATATTTTCTCCTCACAACGTTGTTGAAATGCTTTATGCACGTGACTGTAATCTTGTTCTTGGCAAAATACAAACTAAGACTTTTACATGACTAAAATTACCTAAAAGCTCCTTTTATTAATATGTGACTTTTCTGTTAAAGGTCTTATGGCCTAAGTTCATGTTAAAAAAATCCCAAAAGCTCCTTTTATTAATATGTGAATTTTCTGTTAAAGGTCTTATGGCCTAAGTTCATGTTAAAAAAATCCCAATAAACAGTAAATATCTAAAACTTTCCATCCATGAATGACTTTTTCTAAGCATTCTACAATCTTCATAGATTGTATTACCTCTTGATTTGAAAGAAATAAAAAATAGTTGTTGAAGTACATATTAACCAACATTTACAAAAAAAAACAAAAGTTTTTTCAAGAAGCAAGTAAGCTATGGCAATATTGATCAACATACATGGAAAATTACAGTTCAATTTCTCGTACTCAAAGAGGAAGGGCAGCAACTAAGTAGAAAGTCCCACTTACCCAAGAACTAGAAGGCATACCCTCAACCATTGCTAATCAAAACTTAATATACTTTGTTTGACCCACCCACTCTCTCATCAAAAATATTTCCTAACATGTTCTGTTAAACCATGACTTCAATTTCTAAGCCTGGGCTGAAAGGGTCATTTGGCTAGTTCATATTAGAGATTGCCATTTGCGTAAGTGCATAGAGAAATTGCAATACTTTACAAATGAGAACAGAGAATAGCCATAGAGTTGAAAAAGAAAAAATAGATATGGCACATACTTTATTCACATGCCTAGGAGCATAATGGAATCCTAAAATTATATTTAGAATAACATGAAAAATATTAAATAAATGGTGGTGATATTTAAAAATTTGAATACATTTCTTGCACATAATAACTCTCTTGTGCTTAGCATTATATGATCTTGTGAAAGAAAAAAAAATGCCAGTTCAATTTAATTCTCTATATATCACTACCCTTTACACAAGAATATTAATTTAGTCCTCTATAGATCACTAGCAGTTTACATATGAGAACAGATAATAGCCATAGGGTTGAAAAAGAAAACATACATATGGCACATACCTATATTCACATGCCTAGGAGCATAAGGGAATCCTAAAATTATATTTAGAATAACATGAAAAATATTAAATAAATGGTAGTGATATTTAAAAACTCGAATACATTTCTTGCACCCAATAACTCTCTTGTGCTTAGGCTTATGTAATTGTAAGGATCCTCCTCATTATGACGACAAACCTTTTATAACAAGTGCAATTTTTTTTTGTGTGTGTGCGTGTGTACCAGGGTAACAAGACATTATACTCTACGCCGCCACATGACGACGAACCATGACGCATGCAACTACGATATCAACATAAATATCTAAGACGCACATCAACATCTGCCAGTAATGAACAACAATCAACCGACAAAATAATAAGACTGACTACCCATCCGTCCTACCCTGCAATGGTTAGGAACTCCAAGACACATAAGCAATGCTCAAGCCCAGGTTCCCATCGATTTTAACCATTTAAGGTCTCAGGGCTGGCGACTGTTCTAAGGAACATGGAGGTGTCTACATCATGCCCGACACAAGAAGACCAAGCACGACACAAGTTTACAACCCAATACCACATTAATTAAAAAGGAACAACCGCACCCTTAACAGGAAACATAAGCAAATGACTTCGCCACTATCCCAATTATTCGTCAAGCCAAGCTAGTCATAAATGCAGTCTATGTTAATCATCTAGCACGAGCCCACTTAACACGTCTAAATGCAAATATCATTAAGGTACAATCTACACTAGTCTTAAGGCCATTACATTGCGCAACTTTAGATCAAATTGGTCATTGAGGTACCCTCTAATTCAGGATTTAAAGGACCTTATTGTGAAAGTCTGAACTTGACTGGATTAACATTTAACAATATAATTAATCATTAGTTACAATCGTAAAACAATAATGAATAGTTATAAATTATCAATTAACACAATAACTAACATTTAATCTATAATCCTAAATCAAATTAACGCAATATTCTAAAATGATTTAACGCAATCATTAGAATTAACACCAACATTAACCTAAAAATGAGGGCAATAATTAAGAAGATCTTAAGAAGTACTTTTATCTCCAGAATAAACATATGTTACCAGACCAATCACATTCAAATAGCCTATAAAAAAATATCTAGATTTAATGGAATGGAGAAAATGAACTATTTCATTTATAACAAAAACAACCATAAAAGCCTTATATAACAACCATTCCCTTATTAAAACTTCTCAATAAAATGAGAACCAAAATATATTTAACTTTAGATTACACCCTTACACAATTATTAGGGTAATATGTTGTCCATACTCTAAGGCCACTTATACAATAATCACTCATTAAGCTGGCGGGGTTGTCTAATTTATGAATTCACCATTAAATCACAGTCATTAGACATTTACCAGCTACCATTAAAATAAACAAAAAGGCGAAGAAACCAGGCGTTAAGATCCATTATCCATGTATTAATGTAAGGCAAAGACGTGGCAATAAAAATTAGTAAGGCAACTAAAGAGAATTTAAGGATAACACTACCAATTTAACCGAATATAGGTGGAAGGTTGATGTTATCCATTAATATGGTGGTGGTAAAGGTGCTGACAGTAGAGTAGGAACAACCAATCAGTCAATTAGATTTTACACAGGAAACAATGTGTTCTTTACACAGGCACGTCGTAGTCTTTCAAACAACAGGAAGGTATTCTATACATAGCCATTCGAAGGCTTTAAACACAGGCAGATTGAAATCTTTACATAGCAAAAATCATGGCTCTTTAAACAGGCGAATTGTATGTTTACACAGCAAAATCGTGGCCCTTTTTAAAACAACAAAATGTAATTTTACCCAACAATTCGTGTCCCTTTTTAAAACAACAAAATGTAAGTTTACCCAGCAATTCATGGCATTTAAACAGGTGAAAAATTTAATCTTTACACATCAATCAATGTGTTTACAAATAGGCAAGAATTTACAAGCTTTACACCCCGAATCCATGTGTTTAGAACAGGCAAAATTACAAGCCTTACACATCAAGGAATCGTAGGCTTTAGTCGAATTTTTGTATCCTTTTTAATTAACAACGGATTATTTATCTATCTAATATAGAACAATTCGCCATTACAGTACGAATTCGAAATTTTTATCAAAATGGCATAGGATGTACACACACACACACACACACACACACACACACACACATATATATATATATATATATATATATATATATATATATATATATATAAATTTTATCTAATTCACATCAACAACTCGGGGCAAAACTGCCAGCAATACAAAGGAGATGGGTTCCAGAAACGCTATACCAAACAAAACAGAAACCCTGTTGGGAATATTGTGTCGCAAACAATGCTAGTAATATGACCTTGGGAAAGCAAAACATTGCTTTGGAAATAATGAAAAGAAATGCCTTTTCGCAACAAACAAAAGCCTGTTGACGCGAGACTAAGGTTAGTACTGTGTATAAAAAAAAATGGGTGAGGAATGAACATGGAACTTGGATCTTGAGGTGTTCTGAGCTTTAATAATCATTCACTTTTCTTCTGTTTTGTGAAGTGTTTGAAGAAAATATCTGCATGGCGATCAACGAGCTGCACCAACGACAAGTGAACCTCGTCACAACTCTTTTACAAGGAGTAACTGTTGAGATTTCAATTCTAGAGTGTAGATCTGTTTTCAAATCTAGAACGTAGATCATCTAAAAAGTACGATTAGGAGTAGATCTTACCACAGTCGTTGAGTGGCATCAGAAGGTACAGCGAAAAGCTTCAATGAATTTTAACAACTAGCAATCATTGAACAACCAGGGGTTTCAACATTCATTACCGAAGGTTTTTCATTGCAATCGTTGAAGGAATTTAGGAGTTTCGGCAAGAGTTATATAATTTAAACCATCAATTTACTTTTCCCATCACAAGAAGATTTAAGCATAAGTTCCTAATTCATTCTACTCTTTAGGTTACCTCCTTTCCCTAATTTCCTGATTTTTACATTTCCTTCATTCCTTTTTTTATTAGAGCTAGAAAAGATAGTTGTGCAATTTATCCTCTTTTACTTTTATTATTAATTTAGTACCTTTTGAAATTATCAAAAGTTAAAACAAATTAATTTCTTCTTGACATTTTATATCCACTGATTTTAATTAAATTCTTATTCTCTTCATTTTACCCCAAAAATTTTATGAAGACCAAAACTATTACTTAAGTGGTTTTTAGTTTAAATTTTATTATTTTATTTTTATATGGTATATTTTCTGAAGGGTAGACAAAATTTTACCCCTAGAGAAGTTTTAGACTTAGAACTTAGATTCTGAACTGGATGATATTTATTTAGGGAAGTTGTTTTAAAATTTCTTAATGTGTTGTCTGTCTTAGGGCCATCTAGGTTCCTCCCTCTATCATCATCAATGTGACGTTCCCTTCAGGACGCACTAGGTGCTCCAAGAGTACCACTCGCCTCATCTATTCCTTTGCGCGACGTGCCTTTCAGGATGCACTACGTGCTCCAAGGGTGCCACTCACCTCTTTTGTTTCTTTTGCGTGACATGCCCTTCAGGACGCACCATGTGCTCCAAGGGTGCCACTTGCCTCTTGACTGATTGGTAGACATCAATAACCCCTGGAGTCAACACTCCGCCAGGTGAACTTGTGGGAGACTAAGGGCTTCTAAGGAATAAGGCCCCAGCCTTATTGCACGCCCCTTAGAATCATCATGAGAAACTATCGCAGTCTTCCCTTAGGGCATCGTGGGTCCTCTCGAACTAGGTAATCGTTAACCTACAGTTCGAGCCACAGTGGGAGTGCTAGTAGGTTGTAGCAGGGTTGCTAACCACACCTCTCCCTTAACCTCTCTGGTAGTCGTGTGTGACCCCTTTACTCCATATGTGAGTCTGGTCGGCAAGCTATTGTCAGCATTCATCATCAATAATCATGTCAGAACATGTCCACATCATATCATCTAATCAAAAGGTATTAATATCACAATAAATCAATCAAACCCCAAAAGCACACTCCCTGAGTCGATCTGGAGTCCAAGGGATTCCATCAATGCCTCTGCATCCTCAAGGTCAAAACCCTGCACACTCAGAAAAACCAAGTCAATAGCACCTATTTATGTCAATATAGTAAAACAACATGTCATCCACCCATGATGCATCATAATCAAAGACAAATGTTTTAATATCATAATAATCTGGATCACTTGCGAGCAAGTCTCCTCAAAGAATAAGTTCACTCAGTGCGCCAGAGCGGGATGTTACAGTAAACTTGTGAAAGAAAACAAATTGCCAGTTCAATTTAATTCTCTATAGATCACTACCCTTTACACAAGGATATTGGATGCATATTTCATTTATAAAACATTGAAGTTACATATTAAATTTAATGTATGCAAGCCATCGACACTACCTCCCTTATTTTATATGCATGATTTATTTATAAAGAATTATAGCTATACAATGGAGAAATTGAATGTATAACAAGTCATCAAGACTACGTCCCTTGTTATAATTATATGGATTGAACTTTGTATTTCATCGAGAAAAGCACAAATACAATGAAATGATGTTAATGACCACATATTGATGGAACACAAAAGTATCAGATGTACAAGTAAAAAGTACAAAATATAAAAAAAATAGCTTTCCTAAAATATTGAAGAGATTATAAGTGCAGATTAATATTCAAAGTTCTTGTTAAAACCAAATAAGCACAAAACCTTGATGGACTCTTTGTCAATCCTTGTTCCTTTGAAAGTAAGAACTGAGCTCAATCTATTGGCAGACTTTAAGGACTATACATCGCATAGATGGGATAATCGGTGTATATGGGTGGACTTTAAGGACTATACATTACATAGATGGTAGGATAATCAGTGTATATGGGAATTTGATCGGCTTCGTTATCCTTTTCTATTTGTTGTGCTCAATCTATTGGTGGACTTTAAAGACTATACATCACATAGATGGAAAGATAATCCGTGTATATGGGAACTCGATCATCTTCGTTTTTCTATTTGTTGTGTACATTTCTCAATTTATGTTTTGGGGCTTTGCCTGATGATTTCAAACATAAAAATTCAATTTCAAACATAGTTATTCCTAAGCAACAAAGTATTCAAAAATTAGAAAGCAAGTAAATTAAGCAATAATAGCATACACAAAAATGAGAATAAACTTTTAAAAATAGAAACAAGAAACGTACCAAAAGAGAATGCGATGTATATTAACTGGGTGTGAAAGATTAAGATCAACTGCAAAAGCATCAACCAACTTGCTTACACATAAAAATTTCTATATAAATTTCCAATTACAAACATCTTTTAAATTAGAAGTTACAAAGACGAGTAAAAAGAAACAAGATATTTCTCGGAAAGTCTACAAAAGTGATTAGCCTCCTATACTACATTTACTCCCCATAATCAATAATCAATCAATTCTGATGTTTTGTTAAAAGAAATCATTCCCTGTATACATGGTTAAACTGATTTTTCTATCCAATTTGATAAAATAAATTATCTACCTCGTTTATGCTATTTTACTCACCTTAATCTATGTATAGATAGTTTAACCTATTTTTCTATTCAATTTGACAAAATACAATTTATACCTAGTTCAATTAGCAAAGCTTAATCTCTGTATAGATAGTTTAACTAATTTTTTTATTCAATTTGACATAATACAATTTATACCTAGTTAAATTAGCAAACTCTAGTACAATAACACTTACCAAATCTAGTTCAATGACCCTTTCTTGCTTCCAACACTCTTTCAATTATCACTATATTATAGTACAAAAAAGTATGCAACGGTGACGAGAACAGAAAAAAAATACAAAAATGACTAGAACAGAAAAGCATACAAGGGTGAAAAGAACTCCGTTAAATTCTGAAAACCAACAAACCTAAAGCATAAGCAACATGATGACACTTCTAATTGAAACGGTAGTAAAATTTTAAAAATGGTAGCAAAATGTTTGATTTTGTTTGTTAAAGGACTACTATGTCACCAAATCTACATCAGTTTGGACAAGATATTTGCTGCTCACAACGTTGTTGAAATGATTTATGCACGTGACTGTAATCTTGTTCTTGACAAAACATTTTACATGACTAAAACTACCTAGAAGATCCTTTTATTAATATGTGACTTTTATGTTAAAGGTATTATGGCCTAAGTTCATGTTAAAAAAATCCCAAAAGCTCCTTTTATTGATATGTGACTTTTCTGTTAAAGGTCTTATGGCCTAAGTGTTAGAATATGAAAATTGTGCTCGTTTTACCATTGACAATACCCTTGTCACCCAACCATAGGCCGAAGCCACCCTTCGAGCACCTTGACCTTGACAGAGAAGAATATTGGTAGAAATCAATAGCCAAGCAAGGCTAATGCACCAAGCAAGAATAAAAACCAACTTGATCAAATAGTCCCACCTAGAAACTGGCGCAACACCTTCCCCAGAAACTTGCGCACAAAACTGCCAACTGCAGTGCACAGAAACTGCTCTTGCAAATTTAAGAAGTGTGAATAATGAGAAATGGCACCCTGTATTTATAGTGGTCTGGCAGAATTACTGGGGCCGACTTCTCCTTCTGGGTACTAATTAATTCACATTAATTTTATTTCTGCAACCGACATCTCGTCTAGGGTTTCCTTTACTTCTTTGCTTCCTTCTGAAATATTCTAATCTCGTCATAGGTCACAATAGAGGTTCATACGTCCCGAAGCTACCATAATATCAACACTATGTTCATGTTAAAAAAATCCCAATAAACATTAAATATCTACAAACTTTCCATCCATGAATGACTTTTTCTAAGCATTCTACAATCTTCATAGATTGTATTACCTCTTGATTTGAAAGAGATAAAAAGGAGCTGTTGAAGTACATATTAACCAACATTTACATAAAAAAAAAAGTTTTTTCAAGATCAGAAACAAGTAAGCTATGGAAATATTGATCAACATACATGACAAATTATAGTTCAATTTCCCATACTCAAAGAGGAAGGGCAGCAACAACTGAGTATTATTCCCATTTACCCAGGAACTAGAAGACATACCCTCAACCATTGATAATCAAAACTTAATATACTTTGTTTGACCCACCCACTCTCTCATCAAAAATATTTCCTACATGTTTTGCTAAACCATGACTTCAATTTTTAAGCATGGGATGAAAGGGTCATTTGGCTAGTTCATATTAGAGTGTAACGATCCTCCTCGTTACGACGCCAAACCTCTTATAACAAGTGCATTTTTATTTTTTTTTGCTTTTAAAAGTGTGTGCGCGCATGTACAAGGGAAGCAAACACATTCGACTCTGCGTCGCCACCCGACGACGATCAAGACGCAAACCACGACGAACACAACAAGAGGACATAAGACGCACAACAAGTAACTGCATGCATTTAACGATGATCAATCGACAATAAGTAAGACTGACTACCCACCCATCCTACCCTGCAATGGCTAGGACCTCCAAGACACATAAGCAACGCTCAAGCTCAGGTTCCCATAGATTTTAACCATTTAAGGTTCATTGTTCCCTATATTGTAACAGGTTCACTATTCCCTTTATGTATGTAATCTCAAAGTCGTATTCGCTAAGCATTTCCGACCAACGTCGTTGTTGTGCGTTCAGGTTGCTTTACGTAAAAATGTGTTGTAGTCCACAATGATCAATCTTTAGTTCAAATTTTCGTCCAACAAGGTAGTGTCTCCAAACCTTCAATGCATATACGATGGCTAATAACTCCAAATCGTGCGTCGCGTAGTTCTCCTCATGCCTTCTCAGTTTCCTCGAAATGTAAGCAATCACTCGTCCGTCTTGCATCAAGACTCCGCCTAAACCTTCCTTGGATGCGTCAGTGCATACCAAGAATTCTGCATCCATGGCAAGGACCTTTAGTATCGGTGCAGTTGTCAACAACTCCTTAAGCCTCCGAAATGTTTCTGCACATTTCTCGGTCCAAACAAACTTCTTGTTTTTCTTCTGCAATTCCGTGATCGGAATTGCTATCTTCTAAAATCCCTCAACAAACCGTTGGTAATATCCTGCTAAACCCATAAAGCTACGCACTTTCGTGACATTCGTCGGCGCAGGCCATTCCACAATAGCCTTGAATTTGGCTGGATCCATGGCGATACCTTCGCCGGAGATGACATGCCCTAAGTAGTGAATCCTCGATTGATAAAAAGAGCATTTGGACAACTTCCCATACAATTTGTGCTCTCGTAGGCACTATAGTACCAAGCGCAAGTGCTCGTCATGTTCCTCCATCATACGAGAGTAAATCAAAATATCGTCTATGAACACTTGGACGAACTTGTCCAAGTACTCGCGGAACACCCCGTTCATCAAACACATAAATACTCCTGAGGCATTTGTCAGTCCAAACGATAAAATAGTAAACTCGTAATGTCCAAACCTCATTTTAAAGGCGGTCTTAGGGACATCATCCTCCTTGATCCATAACTGGTGATATCTTGATCGCAAATCGATCTTGGAGAACACCGTCGCACCCTTCATTTGATCGAACAGATCATCAATTCTCGGCAAGGGATATTGGTTCTTGATCGTAGCCTTATTCAGTTGACGATAGTCAATGCAAAGCCTCCACGATCCATCCTTCTTTCGTATGAAAATAATAGGTGCACCCCACAGTGACACACTAGGACGTATCAGTCCCAGGTATAGCAAATCCTTTAGTTACATTTTCAACTCTTGCAACTTCGAGGTCAACATCCGATAAAGCGTTCTTGCTATCGATTCGGTCCCCGGTTTCAGGTCTATGGTAAACTCCAATTCCCTTTCTGGCAACATCCCAAGTAACTCCTCTGAAAATACGTTCGCAAACTCATTCACCATTGGAAGGTGCTCAAGACCTTCCGCTACTCCCTTCTCGTTTAGCACAAGAATCACATAAAGCTTGCACCCCTTGCACATACTCTTCCGTAGCTGTAAGGAAGAGACGAACCTCAGGGAAACTCCCTGGTTCCATCGTACAATCACACGTCTCTGTCCCTCGTCATTGACCAAGCTCAAACGTTTCGTCTTACAGTTGAGTATCGCCTCATGTGATTCCAACCAATC
>JASDQU010738325.1:26277-36904 GCA_032191745.1 Picea mariana
GTGCCTAATCCGTGGTGTCTGTCTCTGCCTGTAGCCTTGTTGTCCGCCTCCTGTTCGGGGCCTTGCTTCTTGTCGTTGTTATGCCATGTCGGGTCGTCTGGATTGTGACCGTCTTACTTGCGTCCTGTTGGTTCAAGGTTGACATAGAGTCTAGGGGGATGTCTCTTCTACACACGCGCACACACTTTAACAAAAAAAATTTCACCAGTTGACTGAGTAGTCATCCTTAGCAAGGAGGGTTGTTACAAAAATGATTTAACGCAATCATTAGAATTAACACCAACATTAACCTAAAAATGAGGGCAATAATTAAGAAGATCTTAAGAAGTACTTTTATCTCCAGAATAAACATATGTTACCAGACCAATCACATTCAAATAGCATATAAAAAAATATCTAGATTAAATGGAATGGAGAAAATGAACTATTTCATTTATAACAAAAACAACCATAAAAGCCTTATATAACAACCATTCCCTTATTAAAACTTCTCAATAAAATAAGAACCAAAATATATTTAACTCTAGATTACACCCTTACACAATTATTAGGGTAATATGTTGTCCATACTCTAAGGCCACTTATACAATAATCACTCATTAAGCTGGCGGGGTTGTCTAATTTATGAATTCACCATTAAATCACAGTCGCTAGACATTTACCAGCTACCATTAAAATAAACAAAAAGGCGAAGAAACCAGGCGTTAAGATCCAGTATCCAGGTATTAATGTAAGGAAAAGACGTGGCAATAAAAATTAGTAAGGCAACTAAAGAGCATTTAAGGATAATGCTGCCAAGTTAACCGAATATAGGTGGAAGGTTGATGTTATCCATTAATATGGTGGCAGTAAAGGTGCTGACAGTAGAGTAGGAACAACCAATCAATCAATTAGATTTTACACAAGCAACAATGTGTTCTTTTCATAGGCTTTCAAACAATGGGAAGGTATTCTGTACACAACCATTCGAAGGCTTTAAACACAGGTAGATTGAAATCTTTACACAGCAAAAATCATGGCTCTTTAAACAGGCGAATTGTATGTTTACACAGCAAAATCGTGGCCCTTTTTAAAAAAACAAAATGTAATTTTACCCAGCAATTCGTGTCCCTTTTTAAAACAACAAAATGTAAGTTTACCCAGCGATTCGTGGAATTTAAACAGGTGAAAAATTTAATCTTTACACATCAATCAATGTGTTTACAAACAGGTGAGAATTTACAAGCTTTACACCTCGAATCCATGAGTTTAGAACAGGCAAAATTACAAGCCTTACACATCAAGGAATCGTAGGCTTTAGTCGAATTTTTGTATCCTTTTTAATTAAGAACGAATTATCTATCTATCTAATATAGAACGATTCGCCATTACAGTACGAATCCGAAATTTTTATCAAAATGGCATAGGAAGTATATATATATATATTTGATCTAATTCACATCAACAACTCAGGGCAAAACTGCCAGCAATACAAAGGAGATGGGTTCCAAAAACGCTATACCAAACAAAATAGAAACCCTGTTGGGAATATTGCATCGCAAACAACGCTAGTAATATGACCTTGGGAAAGAAAAACATTGCTTGGGAAATAATGAAAAGAAATTCCTTTTCACAACAAACAAAAGCCCGTTGACGCGAGACTGACGTCAGTACTATGTATAAAAAATGGGTGAGGAATGAACATGGAACTTGGATCTTGAGGTGTTCTGAGCTTTAATAATCATTCACTTTTCTTCTGTTTGGTGAAGTGTTTGAAGAAAATATCTGCATGGCGATCAAGGAGCTGCACCAACGACGAGTGAACCTCGTCACAACTCTTTTACAAGGAGTAACTGTTGAGATTTCAATTCTAGAGTGTAGGTCTGTTTTCAATTCTAGAGCATAGATCATCTAACAAGTATGATTAGGAGTAGATCTTACCACAGTCGTTGAGTGGCATCAGAAGGTACAACGAAAAGATTCAATGAATTTGAACAACTAGCAATCATTGAACAACCAGGAGTTTCAGCATTCATTACCTAAGGATTTTCATTGCAATCGTTGAAGGAATTTAGGAGTTTCGTCAAGAGTTATATAATTTAAACCATCAATTTACTTTTCCCATCACAAGAAGATTTAAGCATAAGTTCCTAATTCATTCTACTCTACAAAATAAACGACCGTACCTTTGCATTATCGTCTTCCTTGATGGCGTCTGTGCACTCCATGCCGCTCCCGCTCGTTGACCGTCGAGACCTCACCGGTACCTCCCATCCAATGCTAGGGTTACTCTGCTTTCCCCTTATCCCCCTGAGCCGTAAATGGGACACACACTATCTAGATGGTACATCTAGCTCCCAGCTCACCTCGCAAGGTCAAACTACCACTCCTCTCCGAGCTGGGAAATCCCAACTCCCACAAGTAAATCAGTCAAGTCACTAATCCGGCAGCGTAACATTATTCTAATAGTCGATCCCCCTCTCTTCCTCCTCCTTCCTCTCTTTTATAGAGTTTTAGAACTTCCAATCTTTCCCTAAATCTCATTTAATTTATATTTTAATAAAAATCTTTTAAAATTTCTCCTTCGTACAAGTGTCATCCATCCCCCACTTTCCTTCAATAATTATTTTCTTTAATTTATTTATTGTCTCATTTTCCTCACCCACCTAGAGTTACTCCTAAATTTACTCCTAGGTGTCCCTAGATTCCCTTACAGGTTTTAAAAGCTTTCCCTTAAAAGAAATTGCTAAATCAATTCAAAATTAGAAGTTTCTTTAAATTCCAATTATTTCCTAAGTTGGTTTCTTTCTTTTTACCATGAGTTCCCCTCTTTCCTTCTTTAGGTTACCTCCTTTCCCTAATTTCCTAATTTTTACATTTCCTTCATTCCTTTTTTTTATTAGAGCTAGAAAAGATATTTGTGCAATTTATCCTCTTTTACTTTTATTATTAATTTAGTACCTTTTGAAATTATCAAAAGTTAAAATAAATTAATTTCTTCTTGACATTTTATATCCACTGATTTTAATCAAATTCTTACTTTCTTCATTTTACCCCAAAAATTTTATAAAGACCAAAACTATTACTTAAGTGGTTTTTAGTTTAAATTTTATTATTTTATTTTTATATAGTATATTTTCTTAAGGGTAGACAAAGTTTTACCCCTAGAGAAGTTTTAGACTTAGAACTTAGATTCTGAACTGGATGACATTTATTTAGGGAAGTAGTTTTAAAATTTATTCATGTGTTGTCTGTCTTAGGGCCATCTAGGTTCCTCCCTCTATCATCATCGAAGTGACGTCCCCTTCAGGACACACTAGGTGATCCAAGAGTACCACTCGCCTCATCTATTCCTTTGTGCGACGTGCCTTTGAGGATGCACTACGTGCTCCAAGGGTGCCACTCACCTCTTGTGTTTCTTTTGCGTGACGTGCCCTTCAGGACGCACCATGTGCTCCAAGGGTACCACTTGCCTCTTGACTGATTGGTATACATCAATAACCCTTGGAGTCAACACTCTGCCAGGTGAACTTGTGGGAGACTAAGGGCTTCTAAGGAATAAGGCCCCAGCCTTATTGCGTGCCCCTTAGAATCATCGTGAGTGACTATCGCAGTCTTCCCTTAGGGCATCGTGGGTCCTCTCAAACTAGGTAATCGTTAACCTACAGTTCGAGCCACGGTGAGATTGCTAGTAGGTTGTGGCAGGGCTGCTAAACACACCTCTCCCTCAACCTCTCTAGTAGTCGTGTGTGACCCTTTTACTCCATATGTGAGTCTGGTCGGCAAGCTATCGTCAGCGTGCATCATCAACAATCATGTCAGAACATGTCCACATCATATCATCTAATCAAAAGGTATTAATATCACAATAAATCAATCAAACCCCAAAATCACACTCCCTGAGTCGATCTGGAGTTCAAGGGGTTCCATCGATGCCTCTGCATCCTCAAGGTCAAAACCCTGCACACTCAGAAAAACCAAGTCAATAGCACATGTCTATGTCAATGTAGTAAAACAACATGTCATCCACCCATGACACATCATAATCAAAGAAAAATGTTTTAATATCATAATAATCTGGATCACTTGCGAGCAAGTTTCCTCAAAGAATAAGTTCACTCAGTGCGCCAGAGCGGGATGTTACAGTAAACTTGTGAAAGAAAACAAATTGTCAGTTCAATTTAATTCTCTATAGATCACTACCCTTTACACAAGGATATTTGATGCATATTTCATTTATAAAACATTGAAGTTACATATTAAATTTAATGTATGGCAAGCCATCGACACTACCTCCCTTATTTTATATACATGATTTATTTATAAAGAATTATAGCTATACAATGGAGAAATTGAATGTATAACAAGCCATCAAGACTACGTCCCTTGTTATAAGTATATGGCTTGAACTTTGTATTTCATCGAGCAAAGCACAAATACAATGAAATGATGTTAATGACCACAAATTGATGGAACACAAAAGTATGAGATGTACAAGTAAAAAGTACAAAATATAAAAAAAAATAGCTTTCCTAAAATATTGAAGAGATTATAAGTGCAAATTAATATTCAAAGTTCTTGTTAAAACCAAATAAGCACAAAACCTTGATGGACACTTTGTCAATCCTTGTTCCTTTGAAAGTAAGAACTGAGCTCAATCTATTGGCAGACTTTAAG
Source organism: Picea mariana (assembly GCA_032191745.1). Classification (NCBI taxonomy): domain Eukaryota; kingdom Viridiplantae; phylum Streptophyta; class Pinopsida; order Pinales; family Pinaceae; genus Picea; species Picea mariana. The sequence continues at coordinate 30,934 of JASDQU010738325.1, forward strand.
GACTGTACATCGCATAGATGGGATAATCGGTGTATATGGGCGGACTTTAAGGACTATACATCACATAGATGGTAGGATAATCAGTGTATATGGGAATTTGATCAGCTTCGTTATCCTTTTCTATTTGTTGTGCTCAATCTATTGGCGGACTTTAAAGACTATACATCACATATATGGAAAGTTAATCTGTGTATATGGGAACGCGATCATCTTCGTTTTTTCTATTTGTTGTGTACATTTCTCAATTTATGTTTTGGGGCTTTGCCTGATGATTTCAAACATAAAAATTCAATTTCAAACATAGTTATTCCTAAGCAACAAAGTATTCAAAATATAGAAAGCAAGTAAATTAAGCAATAATAGCATACACAAAAATGAGAATAAACTTTAAAAAATAGCAACAAGAAACGTACCAAAAGAGAATGCAATGTATATTAACTGGGTGTGAAAGATTAAGATCAACTGCAAAAGCATCAACCAACTTGCTTACACATAAAATTCTATATAAATTTTCAATTACAAACATCTTTTAAATTAGAAGTTACAAAGACAAGTAGAAAGAAACAAGATATTTTCCGGAAAGTCTACAAAAGTGATTAGCCTCCTATACTACATTTACTCCCCATAATCAATAATCAATCAATTCTGATGTTTTGTTAGAAGAAATCATTCTCTGTATACATGGTTAAACTGATTTTTCTATCCAATTTGATAAAATAAATTTTCTACCTCGTTTATGCTATTTTACTCACCTTAATCTATGTATAGATAGTTTAACTTATTTTTCTATTCAATTTGACAAAATACGATTTCTACCTAGTTCAATTAGCAAACCTTAATCTCTGTATAGATAGTTTAACTAATTTTTTTATTCAATTTGACATAATACAATTTATACCTAGTTCAATTAGCAAACTCTAGTACAATAACATTTACCAAATCTAGTTCAATGACCCTTTCTTGCTTCCAACACTCTTTCAATTATCACTATATTATAGTACAAAAAAGTATGCAACGGTGACGAGAACAGAAAAAAATACAAAAATGACTAGAACAGAAAAGCATACAAGGGTGAATAAAACTTCGTTAAATTCTGAAAACCAACAAACCTAAAGCATAAGCAACATGATGACACTTCTAATTGAAATGGTAGTAAAATTTTAAAAATGGTAGCAAAATGTCTGATTTTGTTTGTTAAAGGACTACTATGTCACCAAATCTACATCAGTTTGGACAAGATATTTGCTGCTCACAACGCTGTTGAAATGATTTATGCACGTGATTGTAATCTTGTTCTTGAAAAAACATTTTACATGACTAAAACTACCTAGAAGATCCTTTTATTAATATGTGACTTTTCTGTTAAAGGTATTATGGCCTAAGTTCATGTTAAAAAAATCCCAAAAGCTCCTTTTATTGATATGTGACTTTTCTGTTAAAGGTCTTATGGCCTAAGTGTTAGAATATGAAAGATTGTGCTCGTTTTACCATTGACAATACCCTTGTCACCCAACCATAGGCCGAAGCCACTCTTCGAGCACCTTGACCTTGACAGAGAAGAATACTAGTAGAAATCAATAGCCAAGCAAGGTTAATGCACCAAGCAAGAATAAAAACCAAGTTGATCAGATAGTTCCACCTAGAAACTGGCACAACACCTTCCCCAAAAACTTGCGCACAAAACTGCCAATTGCAGTGCGCAGAAACAACTCTTGCAATTATGAGAAGTGTGAATAATGAGAAATGGCGCCCTGTATTTATAGTGGTCTAGAAGAATTACTAGGGCCGACTTCTCCTTCTGGGTACTAATTAATTCAGATTAATTTTATTTCTGCAACCGACATCTCGTCTAGGGTTTCCTTTACTTCTTTGCTTCCTTCAGAAATATTCTAATCTCGTCATAGGTCACAATAGAGGTTCATACCTCCCGAAGCTACCATAATATCAACACTAAGTTCATGTTAAAAAAATCCCAATTAACATTAAATATCTACAAACTTTCCATCCATGAATGACTTTTTCTAAGCATTCTACAATCTTCATAGATTGTATTACCTCTTGATTTGAAAGAGATAAAAAGGAGATGTTGAAGTACATATTAACCAACATTTACATTAAAAAAAAAAAAAATTCAAGATCAGAAACAAGTAAGCTATGGCAATATTGATCAACATACATGACAAATTACAGTTCAATTTCCCATACTCAAAGAGGAAGGGCAGCAACAGCTGAGTAGAATTCCAATTTACCCAGGAACTTGAAGACATACCCTCAACCATTGCTAATCAAAACTTAATATACTTTGTTTGACCCACCCACTCTCTCATCAAAAATATTTCCTACATGTTTTGCTAAACCATGACTTCAATTTCTAAGCATGGGATGAAAGGGTCATTTGGCTAGTTCATATTAGAGTGTAACGATCCTCCTCGTTACGACGCCAAACCTCTTATAACAAGTGCAATTTTATTTTTTTTGCTTTTAAAAGTGTGTGCATGCGTGTACAAGGGAAGAAAACACATTCGACTCTGTGTCGCCACCCGACGACGATCAAGACACAAACCACGACGAACACAACAAGACGACATAAGATGCACAACAAGTAACTGCATGCATTTAACGACGATCAATCGACAATAAGTAAGACTGACTACCCGCCCCTCCTACTCTGCAATAGTTAGGACCTCCAAGACACATAAGCAACGCTCAAGCCCAGGTTCCCATAGATTTTAACCATTTAAGGTTCATTGTTCCCTATATTCTAACAGGTTCATTGTTCCCTTTATGTAAGTAATCTCAAAGTCGTATTCGCTAAGCATTTCCGACCAACGTCATTGTCGTGAATTCAGGTCGCTTTACATAAAAATGTGTTGTAGTCCACAATGATCAGTCTTTAGTTCAAATTTTCATCCAACAAGGTAGTGTCTCCAAACCTTCAATGCATATACGATGGCTAATAACTCCAAATCGTGCATCGCGTAGTTCTCCTCATGCCTTCTCAGTTTCCTCGAAATGTAAGCAATCACTCATTCGTCTTGCATCAATCCTCTGCCTAAACCTTCCCTGGATGCGTCAGTGCATACCAAGAAGTCTACATCCATGGCAGGGACCTTTAGTATCGGTGCAGTTGTCAACAACTCCTTAAGCCTCCAAAATGTTTCTGCGCATTTCTCGGTCCAAACAAACTTCCTGTTTTTGTTCTGCAATTCTGTGATTGGAATTGCTATATTCGAAAATCCCTCGACAAACCGTCGGTAATATCCTGCTAAACCCATAAATCTACGCACTTCCGTGACATTCGTCGACGCAGGACATTCCACAATAGCCTCGACTTTGGCTGGATCCATGGTGATACCTTCGCCAGAGTTGGCATGCCCTAAGTAGTGAATCCTCGATTGATAAAAAGAGAATTTGAACAACTTCCCATACAATTTGTGCTCTCGTAAACACTGTAGTACCAAGCGCAAGTGCTCGTCATGTTCCTCCGTCATACGAGAGTAAATCAAAATATCATCTTTGAACACTTGGACGAACTTGTCCAAGTACTCACGGAACACCCCATTCATCAAACTCATAAATACTCCTGGGGCATTTGTCAGTCCAAATGGTAAAATAGTAAACTCGTAATGTCCAAACCTCATCTTAAAGGCGGTCTTAGGGACATCATCCTCCTTGATCCGTAACTGGTGATATCTTGATTGCAAATCAATCTTGGAGAACACCGTTGCACCCTTCATTTGATCGAACAGATCATCAATTCTCATCAAGGGATATTGGTTCTTGATCGTAGCCTTGTTCAGTTGACGGTAGTCAATGCAAAGCCTCCACGATCCATCCTTCTTTCATATGAAAATAAAAGGTGCACCCCATAGTGACACACTAGGACGTATCAGTCCCAGGTCTAGCAACTCCTTTAGTTGCATTTTCAAATCTTGCAACTCTGGGGTCAACATCCGATAAAGCGTTCTTGCTATTGGTTCGGTCCTCGGTTTCAGGTCTATGGTAAACTCCAATTCCCTTTCTGGCAGCATCCCAAGTAACTCCTCTGAAAATATGTCTGCAAACTCATTCACCATCGGAAGGTGCTCAAGACCTTCCGCTACTCCCTTCTCGTTTATCACAAGGATCGCATAAAGCTTGCATCCCTTGCACATACTCTTCCGTAGTTGTAAGGAAGAGACGAACCTCAGGGAAACTCCCTGGTTCCATCCTACAATCACACGTATTTGTCCCTCATCATCGACCAAGCTCAAACATTTCATCTTACAGTTGAGTATCACCTCATGCAATTCCAACCAATCCATACCAATCACGACATCATAAGATCCTAAGATCGTGATGTACAAGTTGACCCTCGTGACAAACGCTCCCAGATTAAGAGCACATCCCATAACCTTTCCTCCAACCTTATGTTTGGCTCCCGAAGCCATCTCTACGAAGCTAAACTCATCCTATTTGACTGCCTTTACCTTAATCCTTTTTAGCGCTGCACCAGAAATGAAACTCTCGATAGCACTGGGATCTATCAAAACACTAAGGGTCTAGTCAGCAACAGTACCTGTCGTCTCAAGAACAATCAATTGGTTCTCTTCCTGACGGTTATTCACCGCTGCATGAATCCGATGGGCCTTGCCCATATCTCCCACGGTAGTGAGTCCTACTGATCCGGACGCTCTGGTCCTCTCCATAAGATAGTCACGCTGGTAGTGGGGCTCCCCACACGTCCAACACCCCTTCTTCAGCCCAGTAGTCCTGGTACCCGAAGTAGAAGATGATGGCCCACCGGCCTAGAACCCTGTTCTGTTCTACTGAACAGGTCTAAACTATTGTTTCTACGGGCGACGCTGATGCTGATGCTGTGGTCCCTGATAAGGTGTCCGCTGCTGAGGCTGTGGCCGCCGGGTTGTAGTGAAGTGGATCCCCTATGGAAGCCACTATATCCCAACGTATGTCTCACTGGTGTCTGGTGCTTCTGTGTTCAAGATGGGACCTGCCCTACTGGTCTCGCTGGAGTCCTGGTCAGACCCCCACTGATAAGCTCCTCTTTTGCTATGAGGGATTTCTAGACGACATCATGCAAGGTTTGGGGCATCAAAATCCTAACATTTTCACGTAGGCTGTCGTTAAGGCCGAACACGAACCTGTTAACCTTAATTTTTTTAATGTTAAGGTGCGGAGCGTACTGAAGCAACGCCATAAAATGGGCCTCATACTCGGGCATCGTACGACCTCCCTGTCGTAAGGCATTGAACTCATTGAACTGACGCTCGATGAATTCCTCTGAAAGGTACCTCTCTCGCAATCGTTCCTCAACCATTCCTCAAGCAGTTCCCATGACACGTCTTCAATGGCCATGTTCAGTTGCAGTAGGAGTGTCTTCCACCATATAAGAGCGCTCTCCTTCAGTTGAAATACCGCCATGCCGACCTTCATGTTGGAGGTATAATCGCGAAGTGCGAAGCACATCGCCATGTTCTCCAACCATGCATCGGTGGCTGTGCCATCTGGGGCACCAAAGAACTCGAGAAATTTGACTTTCTCGAGTTCATGATGAATGCTACCAGTAACGGCAGGTGTGCATGGCGGAACCTCAGCGGGTGTCGGTGCCCTGGCCTCATCTCTGTCCAAATGGTTGATCAGTGCCTCGAACATATGCTGAAAAGATCTCATCATCCCGACAACATTGCCAACTGCTATCTACTCCTGTTCGAGAACCTGCTCGTCTCCCTGGGGGTTAGACCCCTCAGGTGTGGATGCTACTAGAGGCGTCGCGCCTCGTCCCCTAGCACCCCGTTGTCTGCCTCCGCGGTGCCCTCTAACCATGATTACCTGCACACACACAATCAACTCGATTAGCAACGGTATAATCAAATCATGTCAACAAAAGCTGTAGCGATCCCAAGTTGCGGGTCGAACCCGCTCTGATACCATATGTAACGATCCTCCTCGTTACGACGCCAAACCTCTTATA
>JASDQU010738325.1:39754-51112 GCA_032191745.1 Picea mariana
ATTTGCATTTAGACGTATTAAGTGGGATCATGCTAGATGATTATCATAGACTGCATTTATGACTAGCTTGGCTCGACAAATAATCAGGATAGTGGCGAAGTCATTTGCTTATGTTTCCTGTTAAGGGTGTGGTTGTTACTTTTTAATTAATGTGGTATTGGTTTGTAAACTTGTGTCGTTCTTGGTCTGCTTGTGTCGGGCGGGATGTAGACACCTCCATGTTCCTCAGAACAGTATCCAACCCTGAGACCTTAAATGGTTAAAATTGATCAGAACCTGGGCTTGAGCATTGCTTATGTGTCTTGGAGTTCCTAACCATTGCAGGGTAGGATGGATGGGTAGTCAGTCTTATTATTTTGTCGATTGATTGTTGTTCATTACAGGCAGATGTTGATGTGCGTCTGAGATCTTTATGTTGATATCGTAGTTGCATGCGTCATGATTCGTCGTCATGTGGCGACGGAGAGTATAATGTCTTGTAACCCTGGTACACATGCACACACATAAAAAAAAATTGCACTTGTTATAAGAGGTTTGTCGTCATAACGAGGAGGATCCTTACAATTACATAAGCCTAAGCACAAGAGAGTTATTGGGTGCAAGAAATGTATTCGATTTTTTAAATATCACTACCATTTATTTAATATTTTTCATGTTATTCTAAATATAATTTTAGGATTCCCTTATGCTCCTAGGCATGTGAATATAGGTATGTTCCATATGTATTTTTTATTTTTCAACCCTATGGCTATTATCTGTTCTCATCTGTAAACTACTAGTGATCTATAGAGGACTAAATTAATATTCTTGTGTAAAGGGTAGTGATATATAGAGAATTAAATTGAACTAGCATTTTTTTTTCTTTCACAAGATCATATAATGCTAAGCACAAGAGAGTTATTGTGTGCAAGAAATGTATTCAAATTTTTAAATATCACCATCATTTATTTAATATTTTTCATGTTATTCTAAATATAATTTTAGGATTCCATTATGCTCCTAGGCATGTGAATAAAGTATGTGCCATATCTATTTTTTTTTTTTTTCAACTCTATGGCTATTCTCTGTTTTCATCTGTAAAGTATTGCAATTTCTCTATGCACTTACGCAAATGGCAATCTCTAATATGAACTAGCCAAATGACCCTTTCAGCCCAGGCTTAGAAATTGAAGTCATGGTTTAGCAAAACATGTTAGGAAATATTTTTTATGAGAGAGTGGGTGGGTCAAACAAAGTATATTAAGTTTTGATTAGCAATGGTTGAGAGTATGTCTTCGAGTTCTTGGGTAAGTGGGACTTTCTACTTAGTTGCTGCCCTTCCTCTTTGAGTACGAGAAATTGAACTGTAATTTTCCATGTATGTTGATCAATATTGCCATAGCTTACTTGCTTCTTGAAAAAACTTTTGTTTTTTTTTCTAAATGTTGGTTAATATGTACCTCAACAACGATTTTTTATTTCTTTCAAATCAAGAGGTAATACAATCTATGAAGATTGTAGAATGCTTATAAAAAGTCGTTCATGGATGGAAAGTTTGTAGATATTTACTGTTTATTGGGATTTTTTTAACATGAACTTAGGCCATAAGACCTTTAACAGAAAATTCACATATTAATAAAAGGATCTTTTGGGATTTTTTTAACATGAACTTAGGCCATAAGACCTTTAACAGAAAAGTCACATATTAATAAAAGGAGCTTGTAGGTAATTTTAGTCATGTAAAAGTCTTAGTTTGTATTTTGCCAAGAACAAGATTACAGTCACATGCATAAAGCATTTCAACAACGTTGTAAGGAGCAAATATCTCTTCCAAACTAATGTAGATTTGGTGACATAGTAGTCCTTTAACAAACAAAATCAGACATTTTTCTACCATTTTTAAAATTTTACTATCGTTTCAATTAGAAGTGTCATCATATGCTTTAGGTTTGTTGGTTTTCAGAGTTTAACGGATTTCTTGTCACCCTTGTATGCTTTTCTATTCTAGTCATTTTTGTATTTTTTTCTGTTCTCGTCACTGTTGCATGCTTTTCTATACTACAATATAGCCATAATTGAAAGAGCGTTGGAAGCAAGAAAGGGTCATTGAACTAGATTTGGTAAATGTTATTGTACTAGAGTTTGCTAAGTGAACTAGGTAGAAATTGTATTATGTCAAATTGAATAATAAATTAGTTAAACTATCTATACATAGATTAAGGTTTGCTAATTGAACTAGGTAGAAATTGTATTTTGTCAAATTGAATAAAAAAATTAGTTAAACTATCTATATAGAGATTAACGTGAGTAAAATAGCATAAACAAGGTAGAAATTTTATTTTATCAAATTGGATAGAAAAATCAGTTTAACCATGTATAAGGGAATGATTTCTTCTAACAAAACATCAGAATTTATTGATTAAGGGGAGTAAATGTAGTATAGGAGGCTAATCACTTTTGTTTCACAAATTCATATAATTATTGACTGTACTAAAACCACATATACAAAATTATATATAGGTTTAGTCATGAGAATTTATTGATTAAGGGGAGTAATTGTAGCGTAGGAGGCTAATCACTTTTGTTTCACAAATTCTTATAATTATAAATATATTATTGATTGTACTAAAACCAGATATACCAAATTATATATAAGTTTAGTCAAAGTTTTGTTTATTATTATCTAAATGTAATTTTAGAGGTTAGCAAAATGGAGATGATGAGCTATCCTCTCCCCAAAAACGTACTTGTACAACTAATCACAAAGTTTCAGGTTCTAATCCTTGTGGTGCAAGTAACATAAACACAAGCGGTGCAAGTAACATAAACAAAAAACTCATAGCACAAGGTTTGTGTGGACCGCTGCCCTAGTGAAAACCCAGATTTTATTTCAACAGATTTTTACCATGGCCGAGGCTCGTTGTTTTAAAAATTGTTTAAATTTGGGGAAGTTTGGATAACGGGTTTTGCATCTGGACACAAATTTTTAGCTCCTAACAAATACATTGTTAGTTGAAACTTTCGTCCATGGACATTACATGCTTTAAATTTGGTCTGTTTTTTGCATACATTTGTCTTCAGATTGTCTTCAATCAAACTTTGCAAGTTGTCCAATGGAGGTGATCTTTTTTCTAGATGAATACAGGCTTTGAATTTGGTCTTTGTTTGCACACAATTGTCTTCAATCAAACTTTGCTAGCTGTCCAACGGAGGTGTGCTTTTTTGGATGAAGGCTTTGCAAAATTTGGGGTTTTTCTACATTTTTTGAAGTTTTTGTTTTTTTATGGGATTCTCTCTATTACGAAGATTTGCTTTGAAATCCACATAATTGTATTCCTTTATATATAAAAGAGATTTGTTGGAGTAATCTCCTTGTTATTAACCTTTTTTTGTCTTGTTGTCTTCCAGTTGTCCAATTTAGTTATAGTTAGACTTCAATTCTCATTGTGTTCAGTTTCAGTTTATTCTAGTTGGTTTAGAGATCCATCGGATCCTTGTAATCTATGTATTCTATTTCAAAGTGAAGCCTAATTTTTGATTTCTCGGTGGGATCGACAAAATTAAATCGGATCGGCTAAGGGGGACTAGCAAAGCAAAGGGATTGATCCTCCGATCTCGGTGAAAGAGTGAGGACACGTGTGTTTTTGTTTTCGGTCCGTAAAAAGGGTGTGATTTCATAGTTTAAACCAACAATTGGAGAAGGTGATGCTTCTTGTGAAATTCCTTCGATATTAGTTTCATGTATGAGGAAGGCGTTGGATATGGCAAATTGAGCTTGTAAATCTGACTCTATGCAACAGTCACCACACAACACCAATTTGAAGAGATCAAAAACTTTCCATCTAACAAAACATCAGAATTTATTGATTAAAGGGAGTAAATGTAGTATAGGAGGCTAATCACTTTTGTTTCACAAATTCATATAATTATTGACTGTACTAAAACCACATATACAAAATTATATATTGGTTTAGTCATGAGAATTTATTGATTAAGGGAAGTAATTGTAACATAGGAGGCTAATCACTTTTGTTTCACAAATTCTTATAATTATAAATATATTATTTATTGTACTAAAACTAGATATACCAAATTATATATAAGTTTAGTCAAAGTTTTGTTTATTATTATCTAAATGTAATTTTAGAGGTTAGCAAAATGGAGACGATGAGCTATCCTCTCGCCAAAAAAGTACTTGTACAACTAATCACAAAGTTTCAGGTTCTAATCGTTGCGGTGCAAGTAACATAAACACAAGCGGTGCAAGTAACATAAACAAAAAACTCATAGCACAAGGTTTGTGTGGACTGCTGCCCTAGTGAAAACCCAGATTTTATTTCAACAAATTTTTACCATGGCCGAGGCTCGTTGTTTCAAAATTTGTTTAAATTTGGGGAAGGTTGGATAATGGGTTTTGCATCTGGACACAAATTTTTAGCTCCCAACAAATACATTTTCAGTTGAAACTTTCGTCCATGGACATTACATGCTTTAAATTTGGTATGTTTTTTGCATACATTTGTCTTCAGATTGTCTTCAATCAAACTTTGTAAGTTGTCCAATGGAGGTGATTTTTTTTCTAGATGAATACAGGCTTTGAATTTGGTCTTTGTTTGCACAAAATTGTCTTAAATCAAACTTTGCTAGCTGTCCAATGGAGGTGTTCTTTTTTGGATGAAGGCTTTGCAAAATTTGGGGTTTTTCTACATTTTTTGAAGTTTTTGTTTTTTTATGGGATTCTCTCTATTACGAAGATTTGCTTTGAAATCCATGTAATTGTATTCCTTTATGTACAAAAGAGATTTGTTGGAGTAATCTCCTTGTTATTAACTTTTTTTTGTCTTCTTGTCTTTTAGTTGTCCAATTTAGTTATAGTTAGACTTCAATTCTCATTGTGTTCAATTTCAGTTTATTCTAGTTGGTTTAGAGATCCGTCGGATCCTTGTAATCTATGTATTCTATTTCAAAGTGAAGCCTAATTTTTGATTTCTTGGTGGGATCGACAAAATTAAATCGGATCGGCTAAGGGGGACTAGCAAAGCAAATGGATTGATCCTCTGATCTCGGTGAAAGAGTGAGGACACGTGTTTTTTTTGTTTTTGGTCCGTAAAAAGGGTGTGATTTCATAGTTTAAACCAACAATTGGAGAAGGTGATGCTTCTTGTGCAACTCCTTCAATATTAGTTTCATGTATGAGAAGAGGTTGGATTTGGCGAATTGAGCTTGGAAATCTGACCCTATGCAAGAGTCACCACACAACACCAATTTGAAGAGATCCACAAATTTCCATCTAACAAAACATCAGAATTTATTGATTAAGGGGAATAAATGTAGTATAGGAGGCTAATCACTTTTGTTTCACAAATTCATATAATTATTGACTGTACTAAAACCACATATACAAAATTATATATAGGTTTAGTCATGAGAATTTATTGATTAAGGGCAGAAATTGTAGCATAGGAGGCTAATCACTTTTGTTTCACAAATTCTTATAATTATAAATATATTATTGATTGTACTAAAACTAGATATACCAAATTATATATAAGTTTAGTCAAATTTTTGTTTATTATTATCTAAATGTAATTTTAGAGGTTAGCAAAATGGAGATGATGATCTATCCTCTCCCCAAAAACATACTTGTACAACTAATCATAAAGTTTCATGTTCTAATCCTTGTGGTGCAAGTAACATAAACAAAAAACTCAGAGCACAAGGTTTGCGTGGACTGCTGCCCTAGTGAAAACCTAGATTTTATTTCAACAGATTTTTACCATGGCTGAGGCTCATTGTTTTAAAAATTGATTAGATTTGGGGAAGGTTGGATAACGGGTTTTGCATCTGGAAACAAATTTTTATCTCCCAACAAATACATTGTCAGTTGAAACCTTCGTCCATGGACATTACATGCTTTAAATTTGGTCTGTTTTTCGCATACATTTGTCTTCAGATTGTCTTCAATCAAACTTTGCAAGTTGTCCAATGGAGGTGATTTTTTTTTCTAGATGAATATTGTCTTTGAATTTGGTATTTTTTTGCACACATTTGTCTTCAATCAAACTTTGCTAGCTGTCCAACGGAGGTGTGATTTTTTGGAGGAAGGCTTTGCAAAATTTGAGGTTTTTCCACATTTTTTGAAGTTTTTGTTTTTTTATGGGATTCTCTCTATTACAACGATTTTCTTTGAAATCCACGTAATTATATATTTCTTTATGTATAAAAAGTTTCATATTTGGTTTTCTAAGGCCTTATCACAGTAAGAATGAAAAATATGTCAAAAGAGAGATTTGTTGGAGTAATCTCCTTGTTATTAACTTTTTTTTTTGTCTTCTCGTTTTCCAGTTGTCCAATTTAGTTATAGTTAGATTTCAATTGTCATTTTGTTGACTTTCAGTTTATTCTAGTTGGTTTAGAGATACGTCGGATCCTTGTAATCTATGTATTATATTTCAAAGTGAAGCCTAATTTTCGATTTCTCGGTGGGATCGAAAAAATTAAATTGAATCGGCTAAGGGGGACTAGCAAAGCAAATGGATTGATCCTCTGATCTCGGCAAAAGAGTGAGGACATGTGTGTTTTTGTTTTTGGTCTGTAAAAAGGGTGTGATTTCATAGTTTAAACCAACAATTGGAGAAGGTGATGCTTCTTATGAAACTCATTCGATATTAGTTTCATGTATGAGGAGGGTGTTGGATGGCGAATTGAGCTTGGAAATCTGACCCTATGCAAGATTCACCATAGAACACCAATTTGAAGAGATCCACAACTTTCCATCCATAGACATATTCAAGGACCTAACAAAAAAAGTTCCATCTAGAACCAAATTAAAGAGATCAACAACTTTCCATGCATAGACATAAGTAGTGAACATGACATTGGTTCAAAGTTTGAGGGGTTTCAATCAAAAGCACTTAAGGACCTCAAACAAAAATTCTATTTACATTCAACGAAGCAGTGTGCACCTCCAAAATAATTCTCACTTCGAAACTTGATTTGGATATTCATATCTAGATGTTATATATAGATGGAAATTAGGAGCAAGGGAAGGCGTCATAGGTGAAGCACGAAAGGTTGAAATATTCATTGATAATAGTAGACATTTTCATTCGCAATTATATGATACATTGAAGAAGTCGTTGGAAAAATACAAGGCCCAACATGACTAACGTAAAATTGAAAAGACATTCAAGGGTAGGAGATAGAGTCCAGTTTCATTTGAATGAAGAAATGATACAAGGTCATAGTAAGAAGAGATAGGCTCTCTAGTATGGTCATTTTGAAGTTTTGGATAAGGTATTTGATAATGCCTATAAAGTCATTCTACCTTTGTATATGCTTATTTATTTAGTAGCAAATATGGAAAATTTGTAACTCTACGAGCCTTCCATGTTAGACTAGAATAAAGATGGACAAGTCTTACCAACTGTAGAGGACATAGAAACAAAAGCTTAGGGAGAGGTAGTAGAGGATCAATTTTGAAAAATACATCCAAAACAATTGAATGTGGGTAGCATGAGCTCCAACAAGGTGGACTATTAGGACAACTTCTAGTGAAGGCTAAATCATACACTAGGGAGAAAGTAGAGGGAAATTTTCCTAACCTCCTTGAGTAAGATATTTTGGGAACCAAAATTCTCCAAGAATGGGGAGGTAGTATTTTATTAGAGATATATGGCCCACTATGTAATAAATTCACTTTATGACTTTAGAATATGTCAATGTTTTTTTTCTGTGTAAAACAATCTATCCCACATTCATAGGTTGAAATGATTTGTTTACTGAAAAATGATATATAAGGAGGTAAAATCCTTTGTAAAAAGTGCATCGCATACTCATTGATAATACATGTAACAGACTCCTTGTTATAAAAACAACTCTTTCACAGGTGCAAATTTTTATTATTTTTTTTTTAAGGTGTGTGCGTGCATGTAAAAATGAACAAACACACTTGACTCTACGTCGCCACTCGACAACTAACAAGATGAAACCACGATGATCACAACAAGAAGACTTAAGGTGCACAACAAGTAACTGCAATCATTAAATGACCATAGACAAAAGGAAGAATCCATAATAGTAGAATTTACTATTTCTGCACAGGAAAGAAGGGCGTTTAATCTTAATCCTCTGCTCCGGAGAGAGAGAAGGTCAGATAGGCTCGTGGCCGACTGCTCAGGCAGAAACTAGTAACCTGACGACGACAAGATGCAAGTAATATGAACACAGCAAGATGACATACGACGTACCATAGTAACAACATGCGTTTAACGATGATCAAGCGACAATAATTAAGACTGACTACCCGCCCATCCTACCCTGCAGTGGTTAGGACCTCCAAGACACATAAGAAATGCTCAAGCCCAAGCTCCCATCGATTTTAACCATTTAAGGTCTCAGGGCTGGCAACTGTTCTGAGGAACATGGAGGTGTCTACATCCCGCCTGACACAAGCAGACCACTCAATGCAAGAGAACCAAGTACTACAAAATCAAAGGGCAACCACGACCTCTACGGAAGACACAAGTTAGAAGGACTCTGACATCGACCAACCACTAGAGAGACTCATTGACATCAATTACAAACCAATTACTCCATTTGAATTCTATTAAACGACAAGTTACCAACCCTGCTTTAAATAATGTACCATTAGTTAACTGCAATCCCCGTTTACTGAATTATAATAATTGATTGCACTTCGATTCAAGGTCCTTTCTGTTTATAATTCATCATTCCCAATGAAATTATATTAATAGTTTCATGACATATCCATGTCATCACTTTCCTTATTACAATAACATTCAATTAAAATGTCAAGGACCTTACATGTTATTTGTTATCAAATAAAAATGAAACTACACTAACCTTAGCATAACATAACCATATTCTCACCTTTATATTCTAAAATACATTTCAATTAAAAGGACAATGACTTTACATTTTATTTGATTATTATTAACAGTGAAACTATACTAACCTACCCGGAAAAATACCCACATCGTTACTTTGTATATTACAATAGCATTGCAATTAACTTAACAAGAACCTTGCACTTTATTATTATCACTACCATGAAACTACAATGACATGACATAAATAACCATATCCTTCCTTTTTATATTAAAGTAGCATTGAATTTTAATAACAAGAACTTTACACTTTATTGTTATCACTACAATGGAACTACCATAATCTGCCAGAATAACCATATCCCTTCTTTTCATATTAAAGTAGCATTGAAATTAAATGACAAGGACTTTGCACTTTATGGTCATCACTACAATGGAACTACAATAACTTGACATAGATAACCAGATCTTTTCTTTTATATTAAAGTAGCATTGCAATTAAATACAAGAAAATTTACATTTTATTATTATTAATAACATTTGAAACTACAACCACCAGGTCAGAAATAACCATGTCGATACCTTTATAGTGTTAGCATTGAAAATTTAAATAACAAGGGCCCTACATTTAACAGCAAAAGGAGAATTATACATATAAATACCAGGGCGCAGAATGGGGATTTACACCAAATGAAACATGTAACAGTGAACTTACCAAATAACAACCGTAACAGAAAACGCCCATATTATAATAAACACAGTCATAATAAAATGCCATTATAATCAACACAGTCATAATAAAATGCCCGTAATGGGTATAGGAGCGCCATCCATGCGCAGGAATGGGTATTAAATACGCAGACAGAGGTTATTTCAAAACACAATCAATATGGACGTAGAAACTGATGTTACAACAAAACGTAAACAAAACGCAACAATTAAGACACAATCAATGAAGACGCAGAAATTGGAATTCAACGCAGGAAACTTAACCATCAATCGCTGGGATAAACAAAAAAATGCAGAAGATATTATCAAAGTTCGAGGGCGCAAAGCCGTGGGGTAACCTCCAGAGAGTTATAACACGAAGATTGGAGAAAAATACCACAGAAACGCAGAGAAAAGGCGGTTGCAGCGCGTGGGTGTCCTCCATTCATTTGCCAGATTACTATCCCGATTTTTTGTGCTTAGTGTATTAATAAATTCCCTATGTACTTCCAGGAAGGGACGCGAGGAGGTGTATAAAATGCAGCTAGGGTAAATGTGTAGATAATAACAGTTTGCAGATATATAAAAGAAAACAACGCAGACCCCAAAATTTGATTGATGATGCTAACAGATGAAATAAATGGGCAGCGAAAAGGGTAATTCCTCAGTCCATCCAGGTCAGGGTCTCTTCCAATAAGAGGGTAAATGACTTACTGTAGTTTGCAAATCGCAGACGGAGATAAAATTTCCCAAGTTTCAATGCAAGGAAACAAGAAAACCACCGCCCAAAAAAATAACGCAGACCGGACCAAATTGTTCTCTGGTATCGATGCAGGGTGAAGGATAGATCACAGGCCCACCCAGGATTTGCAGACTGGTTAGGTTATTTTCATTTAATTAAAAATTTCTTGATAAGCGTTTCCCTTTAATTGCAAATCCTTGATAAACGTTCCATTTAATAAAAAATTTCCTACTTTCAATTTCCCAAATTATCACCGCAGAAGGAATAGATCCATCAGTTACACAAATCCATATCAGAAGTAAGATGAACCAACCAAACTATCTAAAACCCTACACAAACGAAGTTAAATGCTATAAACATCTGAGAATACCCATAAAAACGCTGATGGCAGAAGCGAAAGCTAAGGCTCTAGGGACATCTCATCGAAGGGATCACAAGGGTCACCTCTGTCGAGGCGCAGAAAATAGACAACAAGGAAGCAAGATGATCTGAAATCTAACACATCCAACATCATCATAAGGTTTCATACACACATTAAGTAATGTTCCTTTTATTTTTAAACAACATCGCACTTGTGTACCTGTGACCGACGGAGAATAACCTGAAGGCGCTATCCTGCACTTGAGCTCTGTGCCGCTCTCGTTCGCCGATCATTGAGACCTCACTGGTACCTCCCAGCCAATCGCTAGGGGTACTCTACTTCCCCCTTAGCCCCCTGATCCGCAAAGGGGCCACACACTATCTCGATGGTATGTCTAGCTTCCCATCTCACCTCGCAAGGCTGAGCTACCACTCCAATCCGAGCTGAGAAAATCCCAACTCCCCACAAGCAATCAGTCAAGTCATGAATCCGGCAGCGTAACGTTACGCTAACAGCTGATCCCCCATTCTTCCTCATCTCCCTTTTCTTTTATAGAGTTTTTGAGACCCGCCTACTTTCCTAATTCACATTTGAAATTAAGTTAAAATAAAATATTCTAAATATTCTCCATCGCACAAGTGTCGTCCATCCCCCTCTTTTCTCCAATAAATATTTTCTTTAAATTTATTAATTGTCTCAAATCCCTCACCCACCTAGAG
>JASDQU010738325.1:64307-84849 GCA_032191745.1 Picea mariana
AATTACCGACATGATTAATCCTCAATGGGGATTAATCCAATAACAATAATAATAATAATGACATGATTAATCCGCAATGGGGATTTAATCCAATAATAAAATAATAATACGAATGCTCTTCGCAGTTACATTATTTCAACATTCTATAGAGGATCTTTCCTAGCAACATCCAAGGAAGAACCCATCTATCAGTAAAATCTCTAGCATTGGCGGCGATGGTGCTTCCACTCCAAACCCAATTGTCTAGAGATCTATCTGGTCAATCTTAAGCTTGCAGGGCCATAATCGCACAAACCAAAGACATCATAAGGTAAGAATTAAATGTAAGAAAAATCTCTCAATTTCCTCGACCATTTTAAATTTTAATTATAAATATTCTCATATTTTACTACAAAAAATACAAAGAAATCATACCCTAGTTTTGTGTTTCAATTTTATCTTGATTAAGCTAGTAGATCTTGGGGTTTTTGCCTTGTGGGAATATTCCCTTGTGTTATTTGTTTTATTTAACATCTTTTACAAGGGTTTATTTGAGAATGAGTATGCAAATCTGCCATAAAACAAGAAGTAAACTATTCAGATCTACACTTGGTGGACACTTTAAAAGGGTGTATTTCGTGAGTTTTATCATTTCAAACATTTTTATTTCAATTCCAGATTTGATTTACATTGTATATCTTTATTTCTGGTCACTATAGAGCTTAAACACAACCCAACAATTCAAATTTTTGGTTGTAGCAAATTTTTGGTTTTGACCTTAGGGGGATTTGAACTTCAATTCTGCAAAAGTAATTTTCAGCTTGTTGGAAATTAAATTTACAGCAGATCTGAAGGTTATTGGGCTTAGTAAACACTTATACTTCGTTGCCCTAACCTTTCTACCCTCAGATCTAGTGATCTAGTGTTTTTTTGCACTTGTGGGAGGCCCAAAAAGGCCATTTTCCTTGTTGTTTTTTGTGTTCTACTGTGTTTTGCAGGTCTGTTTTAACAGGACAAAGAAAATTACTCATTTCAGCCAGTTTGGTCAAGGTACTCACATAGCTAGTCATCCGGAAAAATGGTAAGATCATTTCCCCTTTCTCTTGTACTTCAATTTTATCATTTTTTGGAGAGTAAAGGGTAATATTAGCTTGTTGTTTGGTCATTCTATTTTCTGCAATAACTTTATTTCAGCAAGCATTAAAAATAATTAACTCCTACCCCTTTCACCATAGCCTGTTATTTAAGGAACTGTTCTACTAATCAGTTGGGTAAGGTGATTGTGTTGTGTTATAGGGAAGTCTCCCAAAGCCTTTTGAGAGTGGGAGTTAGGCTTGAACAGGGAGAGGATAGTTGTTGTGGTGACATTGGACACCTATCCCTTGTGTTGCTCCCATATAAGTCTAAGACCTTGTAGGACTGCTAGTTTGGGCAGTTCAAACCATAAAGTTCCAAGGCACAAATCATTGGCTTTCCCTTTTCACCTACACTCTATGCCCAAATGCGAAATAGAAAACTGGGGACTTTCCTTTTCCATTTGCATAACACACTCCCCCCCTTGGAGAGGAAGACAAAATCTTGAGAGAGAAAAAAGCAAGATGACGAGGTAACTAGATGATTGGTTGAGGCTAATGCTGACCCTCTCAAATTTAGAAGAAACCCGAATCCTAAAATTTTGTAGCCAAAAGAACATAAAGAGATAGCCCTTACATGCAGTGCTAACTTAAGGGTTACATGCAAGGAGGTCTGACTGTGTCACCTTGAGGTCGGGCAGCTTTTGGTAGGTAAACAACGATGTTGGTAGCAACTCAAAATGAAACCAAGTCCTCTCTAGATTGCCACTAAACCTGTGCAAAAAATATGAGATTGCGTTCTTGAATGAGGCAAACAGAATGTGCTGGGCATAAAGTATGTATCATTCATAATTGCACTTGGTTTTGCTGGTCTTCCTTTATCCTTTATTATAGCTGCCTTAACAACTTCAAATGAGGCCTCCATTTTATATGATCTCAATGCTATCAAATTTTTCTCTGCCTTCTTCATAAGCCCTTCTTTCTCCATTATGTCTGCTTGCGAGTTTATGATAACCACAATCGAGACTGTCCTTATTCTGATTTTCTTCATTCAGGACCCCTGTGATATGTCCCAGTCTCCAGTTTTCACTTGTCTAATGGTCCTTAGCTTTGTTTGTCCTAGATTCCTTTCAGCTCTAGCACCAAGTGGTTTTAGGCTTTAGCACTAAGTTATATTTAATACTCATGTGACACAAATTATTCTTGTTAATAAGTCTATTCTAGGCTAGTTTTATAAAAATTGAAATTCTATTTTTATCTTTTAAGTCTCCAATTCTATCACAAAACTGTGCTATAATATGTCTCAACGAGTAATGCAAACACACACGACTTTCAAGCAGCAATTTTTTCCAAAAGGGGATGATTTCTTATTATCCTTTTGTTTCGGCAAATAAAATCCACAAATAGATGTAATGAGGGCACTTAAATTTTTATATTTTTGGGTAGCCATGTTTTTCTATCATGGGAAGTCATTTTTACGTGTATTGAGTTAAAACATGATACCTTTGTTGAGAGATGACTCTGCATACTCCTGTAACATGATTAAAAGTAGGAGAAAACATTGATACAGGGCACCTGCAAATAAGTGGATGGGTCATCTTACTTTCAAGTAAGTGAATACTAAGAAAATTTGCTATCTGACTTTTAGACACTAATGACTTGTTGTTCAGACAATTCTAAATAATGAGATAATTTTTACTGTACCGAGTTAAAACATCATACCTTTGTTGAGAGATGACTCTGCATACTCCTGTAACATGATAAAAAGAAGGAGAAAACATTGATTCAGGGCACCTGCAAATAAGTGGATGGGTTATCTTACTTTTAAAGGAATACTCAGGAAATTTGCTATCCGACTTTTAGATACTAATGACTAGTTGCTCAGACAAATCTGAATAATGAGAGCCAACACAACCAAAATATGCTGCAACTATATTATATAAATGGAAAGAAACTGTATACAACCAGCACAAAGGCTGAGGGTACTTTGGGACATTTTGCACCAGTTTATAAAATGTTCAGATAACTTAAACTATGTATTTTCTGTCAAATAAACTGAACTTCAGGAAGTTTCTTGGTAAATTGTGGCCTACATTACAGCTAGGAAAATTTCAATTCAGTTTAGTCAAACTTGTTGYGTTGAAAGGCGCTTTCTACAGCCCAGTGTGAGGGAGATGTGTAATTCCTTCTTTGCTTAACATGGAGTTGACACATGGCATATATATATATATATATATATATATATATATATATATATATCTTAAGAACCAACTTAGATCCATCTTAACTCCAGATCTATCATGAGCCAAGAGGGATTAATTCCCTTGAGGGTGCAAACCTTTACTCAACTTTTGCACTCTAAAAAAAGTTTGCATCTCAAGGGATTTGATGCCTCTCAGCAGTGCATGATAGATCCGGAGTTAAGATGAGTTTACGCTGGTTTTAATTTAACATAATTCATTTGTCAACAGTTTTTTGTGCAGCAACCATTTTATGGATCTGTTACTAATTCAATTTAGCCTAATTGATTAACAACTGCTCTGAGGCCCTTGGAAAATAAAATCAAGAAAATCATTATAGCAAGTTGAAATATTGTCACGTAAAGAGAAAGCTCAATCTGACCAATGTCCCCTCCCCCTACTGGAAAAAGTTGGTTGACTGCTGTCTGGAGTTAGGAGCGTTGTTCCTTGCTAAAGCCGGAGTTTCCATATTACTTCATACACGTTCTCTTTCTACACATGAATTCGTATTTGAAGGGTCAGTCCATCATGTTAAACTGTTTGCAACGGTTGTCCAAATTTGCAAGTTTTTTTCAAATTGCTTATATTAATTTAAGTAAGTCTGTAAAGACTTGGCAAATCAGGGTTTTGCATCTTACTCAGGCCTGTTATACACTTCTGAATGCCATTTTCAGTCTACAAAATAACTACGATATTTATCTTACTGCATATCGATAAGAGATCATATGTAAAAGCAATAAAGTGTGGTGAAGCAGTGCACTTGAGTTTCAATATCTAGAAAGCTTTACTTTTGGTGCCCTTACTTTTATTTTGAATGTATCTTGACATGTACCTTATCCTAAAAAAAGGTTCTCACTGTGACAGTTTGAATATGATAACTGGCTTGCTGACCAATGTGGGTGTGCCCATGTGGAGGATTGGAGGAGAAACATTTACGTAGCGAGTTCAAAAAACAAAGTTTCCCGTCCACAAACATTTCGTGATGAATGGGAGGACCATTATTGGCTTGAAATAGCACTATTGGATCTGTCAAACAGTACGTTGACATTTTTTTCTTTTGTTTACTCTTGTTTGTCTTCTTGATGCTGTTTCAAGTTTAAAGGAAAAATAGAGTAAAAGCTTTGCCTGCAGTTTTTCCCATGACACTGAACTATGTACTGTATCAAAGTGCTTTTCTTTTTGGTTGGCACTGATCTGTCTTTTAGATCTAGGCTATGTGCCTTTGCACGAGAAAAATATCGCAGTTGAATGAACCAGTTAATCTTGGCCATTGTAAGCTCGACTAACAATAAAACCTCTTCTAATGGCAGGTGGATACTAGATATTATGGCAGCTTAAATTTTCTTACTAAAATTTTGTCTAGAGATTCTTTACCAGTCATAATTTCTCTTCATTGTGTGGAATAGAAGAAAGTCACTCTACCGCATGCTAAATACAGGTCGGTACCATTTATGTTTGGAAGATGAGCTTTCTTGTAGTTACTGAGTTACTCAGATTTTTTAAGTACGAGACGCATGCTCTCATACTCTAATTGCAGCTTTGAATATCCTGTTAACTAAGTTCCATGCAGAATGTAACTAATCTTGTTACTTTTGCTTAATGGTTCCCACACAGACCTCGATGTAGATTTCAAGTTGCCGGTACTGCTCTTTAAGAAGTTGGAAAACTAACGTCTTAGCTGAATAAGTCGAAGATCCTTTCCTCGACAAGTTGCTTCGCAACACATGACAATCACTAAGTGAGTGCCATTGCGGAGATTTCAAATCAGATATGATCTGTTCTCGTATATTGTTTGAAATTATTAGAAGTGATTAGAATGAAACTTTTACATTGCAGAGAGAGTTGTTTTTCACAATCTCGGGTATTTCTTCATTGTGTGCTATCTTTTTTTCTGGCAGTAAAAGAATGTAGGTAACATCATGTGCAACATTCCAAGCTGTGCACAAAATAAATGAAGATATTCTATGGTTTAATTAATTAGGGAGATTATTGGATTTCTCTATATATATGCATAACGATTTCGGCAAATCCTATATATCCATACTATGTACTCTTAATTGATAGAAATAGTATATATGATCATTAAAAGAGCCAAGAGAGTAAACAAGTTCCTAGAAGCACTTCCGATGAGGATATATAAGCAACTTCTCAAGAACCTTGCTTAGCCGAGTCTTTAAAGTGAAACAATCGACAACATAAGATAAGTACTCACCTCTATATATTGCAGCCTAAGAAGTGTACTTAAATTCTCTGTGAACAGTGCCCATCGATTATTCCATGCTAACTCGTTTCCAAAATTATATGACGGTGATTACACCGCTTTGGGGTCTATGTTCCTTCGGCACAACAACGTCCACAGACAAGTGCCAATTAAGAAAACCTCTCATTGACTTTTGGCCATCTGTTTCATTTTTTTATCGTTTTTCAGAATTATAAGTTTGTAAATGTTAATTACAAGAAATTCTGTGGAAATAGTTGCCAATTTCGTTAAATTTTCTGGAATAATTTCTCTATACCGTGAGAGTTTTACATAACTTCACAGGAAAATATTTCAGTTTTAAATCATTTTTCTCATTAGCACACTCAATTTTTGCATTGAAAAAGATTGCTGGCTAAATATGTTCACATAAAATAGTTCACTTAAAAGTTCTGTGGTGATGATTCGTTGCTAGGCAGCTCGTTTTGTCAACTAATGGCCTGACATTATATGGCAGTCAGATGAAGAGCATCCATGCGATTAACTATTGGTTCTGATATCAAATTCATTCGGTAGTGCTTAATAAATCCCGATCAAGATGAATCTATGCTAATACACCTATTAGCATAGATTCATCTTGATCGGGATTTATTAAGCACTACCGAATGAATTTGATATCAGAACCAATAGTTAATCGCATGGATGCTCTTCATCTGACTGCCATATAATGTCAGGCCATTAGTTGACAAAACGAGCTGGCACCTAAGTCACCTGACACGATGACACAGACACGGAGGACACGGAA
The DNA here is from genome assembly GCA_032191745.1 of Picea mariana. Lineage (NCBI taxonomy): Eukaryota > Viridiplantae > Streptophyta > Pinopsida > Pinales > Pinaceae > Picea > Picea mariana. The sequence goes on from JASDQU010738325.1 coordinate 70,602, forward strand.
ATACGACTGTCCGACACACCTCGACAACAGGAGGATACGTTTATATATATATATATATATATATATATATATCTAAAAAAATTATATATGAAAAAAAATTGAAAATTACACATACAAAAATTGAAATTTAAACATAAAGATTCATATTTTGTTAGAAACTAGAAGATTTATACGATACACAACTTTAAACATGTATGATGTAACATAAACGATAAATAAACGATAAATGATTAAATCATGTTTCATTATAAATTATAATTTATACTGTATACATTCTGATTCAACATTGTAACATCAATGATGATAAAATGACGAACAAACATCAATGATGATAAAATGACGAACATTAAAGACTGAAGTTTGAACACACAAGAAATTAAAACCATTCTTGACACGTGTTATTTGTTATTTGTACCTTCTCCAAGAGCATCTTTAAAACTGATTTTATGGTCTTGACAAGAAGTAAAACAGGTCACCTATACCACATTTCACAAGTTTATCTTGAGAGACTCCATCAAAGAATCCCCAAGCAATGGAGTTATATATGTTTGGATTGAAAACTACTATGGGAATCTTATCTTGCCTAGGTTTCCACACACCTTCATATTGAAGTGTAATTTGATGAATAACTTGAAGTGTACTATGGGGTTTCCTTGTTTTGAAACAACATTTCATGCTCAACAAGCCATAGATCCCAAGAGACCAAATAGGGAAATGCCATGTGACCTCTTACTACCTTAAATGTTAACTAATTCTCCAAGAATTTTACCACAATATTACCTTGTTAAGAACCTAAACCTTCATTGAATGATAGTGATTCATGCCAAACCTATTTTTTGAAAGGATAGTGGACCAACAAAGAGTTGATGATTTCATCCACTTCTTTACACATAACACATCTACTTGGACCGTGCTAAGATCTTTTTTTTTTTCAAAACCTCCCTAGAGTTGGGATTTTATTTGAGAGTGCTAACAATAAAAGAAATGTAGTCTTCAATGTGGCCTTGAACTTCCTAATAGGTTTCCACCACCATACACACCCCCTTATTTCCTCCTTAGAAAAGAATGCCTCATAACCTGTATGAGTAGTGTACCTTCCGAAAGAACTATTTTTTTAACAAAATAGCTCATCTTCTTCATCTCTTAACTCTATTGCACTTTATTGGAGTCTTTGTACATAAAGGTTCTAGTTTGAAAATTCCTCCCCTCCCCTTATAGGCCCATGGTATCAACCCTTTTCCATCCTTGATGCCAGAATGAAGAAAGATGTGGATTTGTTGCATCATTCAGATGGTGAATACAATGCATATTTAAAGTGTTAATTATATATTCTAAAAATCTATGTTGATCACCATAACCAACCTAAGGGTCAATCCTTATTTTTACTCTAGTCCCATTTCCCACTTTCCATGCCAACCAATTCGTGAAAGGGAAATCTTTGACAAGTGCATTCCAAAATATGGAAGCTTTGACCATGGGTTTCATAGGGAATATGATCCAATCCTCATAAGAAGAGGTTCTACATATTTTTGAAACATTACTTAATAGGACACGACCTAAATTCGTGTCGGACATGAATTAGGTCGAATCCGTGTCCCCACGTGGGATTCGATACACGGGGGCGTATTTGGACGAATCATGTTTCATAGACCAAGAGAGATAAAAAACAAACCTAACCTTAAACTACTTAAAATATCTAGGGTGAAGATGGATGTATGCTAGTTTATATACATGTGAATGTGTGTGTAAATACTTGGATGGAGGATGTTGTTGGACTAGGATTGGAACCTATGACCTCCCATAAACATGTCTTTAGTGTATGGTCCAACTTATTGAGATAACCCTTGGATATATATATATATATATATATATATATATATATATATATATATAATGGTTGGTTTTTTCTGATTTTTACATTACAGACCTTATTTTTTAACCACCTGCAGTGTAGTGTGTACTTCACTTCTCTCAATGCTACTAGATGTAGTTGGATTTGATTTATGTCACAAGATTAGTTGATAACCCATAAATCTTATGACTAATCTTGGTAATTGAATCAAGATGCACTTCAAAGGTGTGTGCCTTTGCCAATTGTTCTTTCACATCATTCATCACATGTTGATAAGATCTCATGCAAAAAACATAGAAATTGTTGATAAAGTCAAAGTTGTTCTTTGATTTGGGTAGATATGTTGTCACCAAGTTGAATCAGATGTCAATTTGGGCTCAGAGATATTGATGTCAATCCAACTTTTCCCATCCAAATTGAAGTTATGTTGGGTCAAGTTGTTGATGTTGGACACACCTACCACACTTAGAGGGGGGGTGAATGAGTGTGGGGCTCTTTTTCTGAAAACTTCCCTCTTGCACAAAAACTCATAAATTAGCATTCAACATTTATTCATTACCCATTGCTGTCATTTATAACCAGTTAGATGTGAGCACATATCAGCAACATATATCAACAATATATCATCAACAAGTCATCACCACAATGAACACAAAGAACACAAGATGTATGTACAATTTTCTTTTTATTACGGACTACAATCCTTGGGATTTATCAGCAACAACTGAATAAAGTACAACTCTACAAGAGCACCAGCTCTATATGCAAGACTTAGCTTACATTCTCAGCACCAACTGAGATGAGGCAACAATCCTCAACAGATATTAATCTGTCAACAGGTACACGACCTGTCAGTAGTGCAGCCCGCGTGTGCACGTGCCCTGGCTCACTACAGCCCGCGTGTGAACGCGGCCAGTGTATAATGCAACAAGCGTATGCTTCTAAGCAACTAGGGTTTTGTTTTTCTTCACATGCTCAGATCCTCTGCAACCTACAATCACTTTCTCTTCTGTCTTCCACTGTCCAAACTGACCCACAACCAGTCGCAACACATCCAAGCTCTCTAATAGCTTGCTCATGCTCCTCAACAAATCAATATTAATGCTATCTCAATCATGTATAAACAACTAGTATACCATAGCAATCATGCCACTATTGAATCACAAGAGTGTTGCTCACTCCATCAACCAAATCAACCAAACTGAACTACATCATAGAAACCATACCAAGAATACCCTAAGCATTCACAACATATCAAACAATATTATCCATCAAGACAATAATGTAACCATACCAGTGTCTCAGTGATAGATCTGAGGCCATAGAATGCAGATCTGGAACCTGCCTCATCATCCAAGAGCTTGGCACGAGCACAAACAAAAATCTCCATGATTTTATCCAATCCACGCTCTTTGTACACAGTCATCCCACGTGTACACTCACCCTATACACAGACAGCCCACGTGTACACACACCCTATACACAGACAGCCCGCATGGACATCAGAAGATAAGGTTTTCTGTGAATACGAGACTTTTGCCGTCAATATCTCTAACATTGCCGAAACTTTGATGTGTCCATGAGATCCTCCTCTCGCTCTCTTCCTTAGAATAGATCTTCAGTCATGCTCAAGAGATCCACACCAATAGGATGCTCTCACAAGAAGCTCTCCATCAATACTCCACAATATATTCACAAGAAGCTCTCCATTGATCCACAAAAAAGATTCTTACCACATGTACTCTTTACAAGAGATCCTAGCTTCTTATTTATACTTTCATCTTCTAGGTCACTTAACCCATTTCTAGATCACTTAACCTATTTTCCTTATTTTAGGGTTAACCACTTTCCATGAATAGAAAGTTCTCCAATACTTTATCATTTAAATATTTCTTCTTGATTTGGTCACTTCATTTTATCATTTAAATAATCTTTCTTGATTTTGTCACTTTACTTTATCACCTAAATAATGATTTCTTCTTTTCAAGCACTTTGACTTCTTTGACTTTTTGGGGCTTCAAGCCATCATATGGGGGTCCTTCAACTTCGTAGAGCCATAACTCTCAAACCGTGAGGAGTTATGTGACATTCCACATACCACCAGAAATGGCATGTCAAGCACTATCCATCTAGGATAGTTACACCAACAATTTCATTGATCTTCATCTCATTAATCCACAAGAAAGCATGGGTCCTCCAACCGTTATTCTAGGATAATTCAATCCGTAAAGCGTCTTCCCGTGAGGGCTTTCACCATAAGGGGACCACTTTGGAGTTCATACATTTGTGCACCTTATCAACCATGATAAGACAATAATGATTCATCTTTGCATCAATTCACCACTGCATCATATATATCAACTATGCATCATGTATCAATGACAACTCATTGATCCATCTTCATCAATGCATCATATCAATGATCCATCTTTATCAATTGGTTTCCACTTGGACATATATCATTCTCATCAAGGGCATCATATCAATGATCCATCTTTATCAATTGGTTTCCACTTGGACATATATCATTCTCATCAATGCATATACATTGTTCATCAATCATCAATCAATCAATGACTTGACATCAATCAATCAAACCATTTGCATCAATGACGTATGATCCAACAATCTCCCAAATAATAAAACCATTGACATCAATGACAACATGATCCAACAATCTCTCAAATAATCAAACCATTGGCATCAATGAAAATATGATCCTACAACCTCCCCCTTTGGCATTGATGGCAATACCAACATTGATGTCAACTCCAATTACCAATTATTGATGTCAACATGTAGACAAGGCATGCTCTTCATCAATAATCAATGTGACTTTCTCTCCACATCAATCTCTCCCATCAATAGACATCAATCACATCAATGTGATTATCTCTCCCCCTTTGACATCAATGGCAAAGGGCCATTCTCCTCTTGGGGCTGCTCCCCCTGTCTTGTTGTCGCTAAATAATCACTCCTCTTTTGAACAAGGGATATCAATATGATGTAATGCTGAAAATACATTTCTCATGCTTCCTCTATGACCATCGCTCCCCCTAGAATTATGCCTCTGTGCTATTTCTTCAAATATAGGTCTCTTTTCTAGGTATGCATCTGATAAATATCTCCTCCTAGAATCATGGGAAGAAGAATGACTCCCCCTAAGGGTATGTCTCCCCCTATCTTCTCTGGAAGATGAACAATATGCTACCATATGACGATCCTTGGACCTGTTCATGCATCAAACTTGTGCTATACCATTCATTGTGAAATAAAATATATGTCAACAATGAAATAGAGAATCATGAACAATATATCCACCAAGTGCATCATGTACCAAAATGTGCCCACCATGCACAACACCCATTTACATCAACAATGTGCCAAAAGATATCATCCATGAAATGTATCCACCATATGCCAACATGTGCATCTACCAATATGCCAAACAATGTGCATCTACCAATTATGCCAACATGTGCATCCACCAATATGCCAACCATGTGCATCTACCAACATGCCAAACAATTTATCATATCACTCATGATATGTCTCCATCATGAACCAAGTCCCACAATCATGTATCAAACAAATACCAATGTTGTGAAAATCAAGTAATACCATATATGAGTGTACTACTATGCACCAGTGCCACAAAATGATGAGTCCCATACATGTATGCCAAGTCCTCCATAAAACATGTGTCAATCATCCTGCCAGTAAGAGCCTCTATTGATGTACTAGAAATGTACCAATCATGCAACACACATAGATCAAACCGTGCTGTACAACATGATCACCTCATCAACTCACTAACTATATGTCACAACATGTAGCCCAATCCATATGCAAAATGCATGCACCATGATATCCAACAATACCATATGCTTCCAATAATACATCATAAGATATACCAACCATGTACACCACCATCAACATCACAAAATGATTAATCCCAGCAGATTAGCATCAATCCTGTTAGCATCGGAAGTCACCCCTGGATTGCAGCAGGAGCAGAGCCCGACACCCATCAGTTTTATGTCACGATTGTTTTAATAGATGATCAGATGGGTAGAGACTCGGGGAGATATCACTCTAACTCGGGGACTGGGTCTGGTACGTAAGTAACAAAGGAGGTCTTGACCTAACTTCAGCCAGCGGGTTGATTAAAAGATGAACAGGTGGAAGACTTAGTAAGAAAGGTGAACAAACAACTTTGGGCAACAAGCCTTCGGCAGTTTGCAGAAGAAAGACTCTGAATGCAAGATCCGCTTGGTTCAGGGTCTCAAGGAACTGAAAGTGGACTTGACTGGATCCTCCAATTCCAAGTCACTCAGCGCTGGGAAAATCACAAGAACCGATTAGAGACAGCGCAACTATTACAGTGATCCATTACAACATCATCCTATAAAAGCTACAGCTCGACTGGATCTTCCAATTCCAAGTTGCTCTAACACAGTGTAAACAAAGGCATGAAAGAAACTGGCATTCATAAGGCAAGAAGTCTCAAAAGTCCATACATAATCAGATTAACAGTGCTTTGTTAGAACTTTACAATCGGGAGCTCTGCTCAACCATCGATCCCCACAAAAATACCACGACTGAGTCTATATACTCAGGAAAATTCACCTCTCAGAGGCGTGCCCAGTCACCCAAGGCTCGGTGTCCCTTCAGTCAAACTCGTACCGATGTCTTTCTTTAAATGTCACCTTAACTATGCATGGCTCCTGTAAGGAGGGTAGCTGAGCCATTAAGTGCTCGGCTAACGTGCGCAGACTTCTCTGTCGAGTTAAGGACTTCAACATGGCTGCGTTGAGAAAATCGGTATACAGGACCTCTACGAGCAGACGGCTCGCCAGACCCTCCATTCCCCCTACTTAATGAACAAAAGGAGGCTTCAACCACCCGCCCTTGCTTTCATTTACTTCAATACTAGAAACAGTACTAAGATCGGGTCTGATGGCGCCTAAAGATCGCGATGATTCCCTCTGCAACTGAACTTGGCGCCTTTGACCTTCTTTATGCAGCTCCTTCCTCTTCCCAAGTGACCATGGGCTGTGACTATGTGCTTACTCCTAATATGCTTTCGGCGTTCGCGAATGGGAAGAAACTATTCTTGAAATTCAAAATCGCGACGAACGAGACGTCGAGACGGCTCAATCTGGTGCCACATGTCCCTCTGAGATCTAGCGGTCTTGAACTCACCCGACGCTGTTGTGGGCCCGGGCCCGGGACTCTCCTAGCATTTTGTGCATTGGAACATAACGGAGTTGTCTTTTGTGCCTTGGAGTCGCGATGGGCGAAACACCGAGATGGCCCAATTTGGCACCATGCGTGCCTGTAGATCTGACGACTCTTAACTTTCCTGGCGATACTGTGGGCCCCAGTCCGGGATTCTCCCGGCACCTCGTGCATCGGAAAATAACGGAGCTGCTCTTTGCGTGTTGGAGTCGCGATGGGCGAAGCGTCGAGATGGCGCTATTTGCTGCCAGGTGTCCCCTTTGGATGGACGGCTGAAAATGCTTCGTGATACCACGGGCCCCACCTTCTACGCTTTCGGCGCTATCGGGGTTCGGGGTTTTGCGAGGTTGAACAACATGAAACTCTCGCCCTACGAACTCGCGACCACCGAAACGCCGACGCAGCCAGATCCTATGCCACGCGTCAATGGATTGGACGATCCAGATTCAGCCTTGAAATATAAGGGATTTCTTTGGTGCTATATGTCGGGTAACTTGGTAACCCCGAGATCCCGATGACCGTTGATCTACTTCGTGGATGGATCTCGACTGAAGACACCAAAACCTTGCCCGCTTGCTTGACTCATAACCGGAAAGTTGGTCCTTCCGCTGTTGCACTTGGGCATTTCGTGTACAATTTACAGCCCTGGGTGCTTCTGCGCCAAATGACAAAAATAATCGCTAACATTAGGCTCCATGGGGGATAGAGTCGTCCCTGCGATGCTCTAAGAACTCCTTTCGCAGCTTCAATGCCTCGCTATTGGGCTACGGAGTCACTTATTAGGCCGAAAATATGCAAAAAGAAACTAAACAAAGAACTAAAGGACAATATTTACAAACAAGGGAGCCGTCAGAGGCTCAAATACAACACTTCTTCAGAAAATGCCCATTCACTCGGCTGTTCAAAACCTCTTCACCCTCCAGATCTTGCAACCCATACGTGTTGTTGGAGAAAATCTCAGAGATCTTAAAGGGGCCAATCCAGAGGGGGGCGTCCCACTTAAGTACCAAATCCCCGACCTCGAACTCTTTCTTTCTGACCTTCTTGTCGAAAACCTGCTTGATCTTTTCCTGGTGACTATGAGCTGTGGTCCTCACCTGCTCTCTGATCTATTGCACTTCTACTATCTGATGAATCCTCCTGATCATATGATCTGTTTCTCCCTCATAGTCTTGAAAGAATTTTGCCACAGGTAAGGCTAGCTGAGTAGGAAAAACCGCCTCTTCTCTGTAGACTAGCTGAAAAGGCGAAGTGCCCAGAGCTTTCTTCGTTGTCACACGATCAGCCCACAGAGAAAACTTCAATTTTGAATCCCAGGCCCTTTTGTTGTCTTCCAACAGCCTTTTGATGATCCTTATTAGGATTTTGTTGGAGGACTCTGCCAAACCATTGCCCTGGGGATAGTAGGGGGTGGAGTGAATTAGTGAGATCTGGAACTGCTCACAGAACTTAATTAGAGTCTCAGACTTAAAAGAAGCAGCATTATCGGTGACGATCCTGCTGGGATAGCCAAATCTGGCTATGATATCCTCCAGGAAGCTGATAATTACTTTGTGAGATGCACTTTTGGTGGGGACAGCTTCTATCCGCTTGGTGAAATAATCTGTTGCTGTCAAGATCCATCTGTGTTGACCGCTTGAGGGAGGATGAATTTCTCCAATGAAGTCCATCCCCCACTGCTGAAAAGGTGTTGGAGATATTATAGGCTTCAATGGCAACGATTTGAGCTGCTGATTTCCTGAGAACTTTTGACATTTGATGCAGGCTCTAATTCCTCTGCAGACATCAGCGAATAAAGTAGGCCAGTAATATCCAGCCCTGAGGATTTTATGAGTTGTGGTCTTCCAGAAATGATGCCCCCCGCAAAGGCCTTCATGGAAATCAAACATAACTTTTTGGGCCTCTAGTGGGTTCAAACATCTCAGCAGCACCCCCAAAGGATCTCTCCAGTACAAAACTTGCTCAATGAGATAGTATCTGACCACTTTGAGCTTTAAAGCTCTTGCCCTGCTTTTACCCATTCCATCCGGAGGCTTCAATTCCTGTGGAAAGTACAGAATGTCACGATACCAGGCACAATCTGCCATCGATAAGCCATCTTGAGAGCATGGGTTGGGCAGCTCAGCTTGCTGAGTTCCTGAGCGAGTGTTGAGGAAACTAACTCCCAAGGCTTCACAATTAGATTCAACCAGTAGCTTGGCTAGACCTTGCCTCTTAACCAACTTGGTGGGCTTTATCTCCAAGTCAAACTCCATAATTTTTGCTATTCATTTGCCTCTTCTCCCATCTATGTCTGGCTGTACAAGAATGTCCTTTACGGAAGCTGAAGGAACATATGCTGTCACCTTCGAATGCAAGACATAGATCCTGAAAGCTTTGAGAGCTTTCACTAAGGCATAGGCCTGCTTCTCCATGATCTCATACCTGGTCTCTGCATCTCTTAACGCCTTGCTGAAGAAAGCGATGGGTTGCTCGTGCCCCCTCTCGTTTTTCTATAACAAGACCGCTGCTACTGTATCAAAAGAAGCAAAGGAGAAAATTAGGAATTCTTTGGAATAGTCAGGACTGATCAACATAGGTGTCTCAGTCAATGCCCTTTTTATTTGGTCAAAATATGCCCTTGGCTCAGCGGTCCATTTCACCTCGTTTCCCTTCCTAAGCATGGTTGTGATGTGTTTCACTAGCTCGGCAAAATTTGAGACAAACCTCCTTAGAAAATTAATTTTCCCCAAAAAGGTTTGAACCTCCTTTTTAGACCTGGGAAGTGATAAGGTCTGAATTGCCTCCACCCTGCTGGGATCAATTCTCACTCCCTCTACTGATACTATGTGGCCTAATAACTTCCCCTCCTTCATAGCAAACAAAGATTTCTTGGGGTTCAGGGATAGGCCAAACCTCCGACACTTCAGGAAAACTTTCTTCAAGTGGCAACAATGCTCCTTGTTTGTCCTGGAGAAGACCGTGATGTCATCTAGATAAATTACCACAAACTGGTTCTTCTCTCCGATGAATGCTATGTCCATGGCTCGCTGAAAAGTTGCTCCTGCATTCATCAATCCGAAAGGAATTTTAGCATACATGAATGTGCCCCAAGGAGTGGTGAAGGCCGTTTTTTCCCTGTCCTCAGGCATGACTGATATCTGATTGTAACCAGAGAAGCCATCAATCATGGATATCCTAGATGCACCAGTTACCCTCTGCAATATGTGTTCCATGTTGGGCAGGAGATAATTATCTTTCTTTGAGCTCCTGTTCAGGTTCCTGAAGTCGACACAAAGCCTGATTTCTCCACTTTTCTTCCTTATCGGAACCAAATTGGCCACCCATTCGGAATATCTTAAGGGGACGATGATCTGGGCCTTTAACAGCTTCTTCACTTCTTTCTCCATGACAGGCAGCAACAGGGGATTTATCTGTCTTAGCTTCTGCCTAAATGGCTTAGCCTCTTCTTTCAGTGGGATCTTGTGTTCAATGATTGATGTGTCATATATCTTGAGGTCTTCATAGGTCCATGCAAACACATCATCAAACTCTCTCAGCAACTCAGTATATTCAACCCTCTGCTCCTTGGTCAAATTCCTCGACAATTTGATAAACTTAGGCTCCTCTGGTGTGCCAATGTTGCACTCAGCTGTGTCAGCATCATCACCTGCAACTCTACCCTTCACTGCCACATCATTCCCATCGAATAATCTTTCTAAAGGGACTAGTCCCCTCGGAATGTGATTGCTAGGCAGCTGAATGATGTCATGCTTTGCTATTTTATCCAGCAACTTACCCCCATCAAGCCCTTCCTCAGAGACAGAATCTTGGTCGATATGCATCTCTGAAAATTCTTCGACAATCTCCAAGAACCTCTTGATCTCGAGATCATTCTCAAACACCTTCCAATGTTTGACGTTGTCAGGTATGGAGGGCATGTATTTTACTTCTACATCATACCTAAATTTGGGCGGCAAGGGTACTTTGAAATTACTTGCTGATGTAGCCAAGGAATCTGCCACTGTGTTCTCCTCTCTTGGGATGAAAGAAATGTTAAACGCTGAGAAGAAACTGTCAATTAGGTCCCATAACTCATTTTTGTAACTCCTGAGTCGAGGATGCTTAGCCTGATAACTGTTTCTGACCTGTTGGACTACTAACTCTGCATCTCCAAACGCCGCTACCTCCTGGATTCCCATTTCCCTTGCAGCTCTTAATCCTAGGATGAGAGCTCCGTACTCTGCCACATTGTTGGTAGCTTCAAATTCTAGTTTGTATGACAGAGATATGGTTTCTTGAGCAGGGGACACAAAAACTACCCCAGCCCCAGCGCCTTCCCTGGAAGAGGCTCCGTCGAAGAACATTTTCCAGATGGGGGTGATGGAGGGAGGAAATTTAGGGGAAATGGTGAGTTTCTTTCTGAGTTTGAGAGGAGGCTCGAGGTCATGGGTGAGTTGTAGTAAGTTGGAGCCTAAATCAGTGTCCAAGGCAAAGATGGGATGGTTGGTAGGATTGGCTTCATCGCTGATTATATAGGCCAGTTGGGCTTCCCTGTATAGTCTTCTATGCTCTCCTCCAAACACTGGGATAGTAGCATATGTCAGGTCCATCTGCAAAGTTCCCCCCAGCCTTTTTATCCAAGATCTTGATAACAGCATATCGAACTTGGGGGAGACATCATCCACTACAATATCCATGACCACACTTTTCATGGGCAACTGAAACAAGGTCACAACCAGGTCTTTAATAACTCCAAGACACTGGACTCTCCTGGAGTCAAAGGAATAGAGGTCATGATAGGCTCGGGTGACTTCTAGTCCTAACTCTTCTATGACGGTTTTGGGCATGAGGTTGTGAGAAGCTCCTGAGTCCATCAAGCAGTTGTGCAGTACCTTGTCATGTATGTTCAGGGAGGTGTAGAAGGGAGGCGATGAATCATCTCTGTTTTCTACCATGGGACCTAGGATGACGGCAGGCTTTTCATCTTGCAAATTGATGGAGTCTGTGGAAAGGCTTGAGACCTCAGACTGTAAGAGCTCAGAGAAGCGTTTTTTGAACCCTTCATGTTTAATTAATTCTGTCAGGGGCACATGGATTTTGATTTTTTGAATTTCATGCTCGAAATTAAAAGAAGATGAGAGCTTTGGGATTTCTCTTATTTCGGGAGCATGACTCTGGATAATGGGAGAGAGGGGTTGGGTCCTCTTACCTCTGTGACTGTCTGCTGCTTCATCGGCAAGTTTCACTGTCCTGGTGGACTGCTCAGGAACGTCAGGCGCTTTAGTCTTTTTCTTTAACCTCAGATCATATCTGCCTGGACTGCCACTTGCCTTGTCTCCCTTGCTTAGTTCATTGAGCTGGTTGTCCATGAGAGATTCCTCATATGCTGATTGAGTGAGATGAGGAAAGGGAAGAGTGTCCTCGAAGCAATGGATTTCAGGATCCAGCTCATTTGTTTCCCGTTCTTCCCCCTCGGCCACAAAATTGTTTTGAAAAGGGGCCTGAATTTTCTGGTCTTCTCTGTCTCTTCCCTTCTCTCTTTGCACATTCGTGGGGGTAAAATTGTTTGGCCTCCTGAAACCTCCCTTGTTTTCGGCGCTCTGAGGGCCCTTGTATGCTTGTCTCCCTTCCACCTTCATCTGTTCCATCTCTGCCGACAGAGACTTCACCATTTTGGTTAGTTCATCCATTTGAGGGTGGGGCACCGAGGGGCTAGAAGTCGAGGCTTTGGATCTTCCCTTTATTTTGTCTGCGTCGGCCTTGTTCCTCAGTCTGCCAGCTGCTAATACATTGGATTCCACTTCTATGGCCGCATCTTGCATTTGAGCTAAGGAGGTGGCCCTTCTTTATCTCAACAAAAGACAGAAATCGGGGTCAAATGCACTAGCATAAGAAATTTTAGCCGAGGCTTCTGAGGGTTTTATTTCAGTAGGAATTTTATTATACATCTTATTGAATCTTTTGGAGAAGTCAGAGACAGACTCTCCATCCATTTTCTTTAAAGACCCGAACTCTGTCATGTAATACATGAAATCCTTCCTATCTCCCCACTGCCTCAGGAAAGCACTATCCAGGGCTTCGATCCTAGCAATAGTACCAGGGGCCAATCCTCTGAACCATTTCCTTACCTCGCCATCCAGGCTCTGGACAAAGACTCTCATCCAGACATCATTTTCAATGTTCAGGTTGTCTGCATAACTGTAAAAAGCAGCCAGATGCTCTTCAACAGTTATGTCCCCTTCCCCAGTAAACTTGGGCATATACTTCAAGTAATCTCCAGCAGGGAGAGGATTCATAGGATGAGGTAGGACTAGGGGAGCATATCTGGCAGCGACTATGGCGTCCATTCTATTCAGAGGGGGATTAGCACTGGCCATATGAATACTAGGTGGGGGAGAACTCGGAGGAGAAGGAGTTCGCAAAGGGGCTACTGGGAATGAGTCCCGAAGTGGAGTGGGAAACAAGAGGGGGTTTAAGGAGAAGGTTAACGAGCTCAAGTCAGCAGGTGCTTCTCTTTGCACAGGAGTAGTAAAGATAGGAGTGGGAAAATCTCCTGTAGTTCTGGGTCTACGCCAAGGTACAGCTTCAGGGGAAAGGGGAGTGACAAGGATTTCTCCCTCCAATCCCAGACCGGGAGGGGAAAACTCAGCAGGAACACTCCCGAAATTCAGGAAACGGGAAACCTCAGAAACAGGTCTGGGAAGAGACTGAGGAGGAGAAAAAGGAGTTCCCACGGGAGGATATAGTGGATTACCTAGTTCAGTGGTGGACGCTTATTCTTCAGAGGTCTCTCCCTTTCTGAGCACTGCTTCTGGATCTGTTTCAGGCGTAGCTAGAGGTAACTGTGGATGAGACCGCGTATGCCTGCCTCTGAAAGCCATAATTAAAACAGCGGGTTCGCTCCAGTGGAGACGTCACAATGGAGTCGCCAGGTGCACTGTAGCAATCTTCAAGTTCTGATATCTGATGCACCTTCAGAATCAGCTAATCGTTGTCGTTCAATCCCGGGGAAAATATTCAACTTCGTCCTCGACAACGGCGCTAGAAATGTTAGCATCGGAAGTCACCCCTGGATTGCAGCAGGAGCAGAGCCCGACACCCATCAGTTTTATGTCACGATTGTTTTAATAGATGATCAGATGGGTAGAGACTCGGGGAGATATCACTCTAACT
>JASDQU010738325.1:102009-149399 GCA_032191745.1 Picea mariana
AGTTAAGGACTTCGGCATGGCTGCGTTGAGAAAATTGGTACACAGGACCTCTGCGAGCAGACGGCTCGCCAGACCCTCCATTCCCCCTACTTAATGAACGAAAGGAGGCTTCAACCACCCGCCCTTGCTTTCATTTACTTCAATACTAGAAACAATACTAAGATCGGGTCCGATGGCGCCTGAAGATCTCGATGATTCCCTCTGCAACTGAACTCGGCGCCTTTGACCTTCTTTATGCAGCTCATTCCTCTTCCCAAGTGACCATGGGCTATGACTATGTGCTTACTCCTAATATGCTTTCGGCGTTCGCGAATGGGAAGAAACTATTCTTGAAATTCAAAATCACGACGAACGAGACGCCGAGACGGCTCAATCTGGTGCCACGTGTCCCTCTGAGATCTAGCGGTCTTGAACTCACCCGACGCTGTTATGGGCCCGGGCCCGAGACTCTCCCAGCATTTCGTGCATTGGAACATAACGGAGTTGTCTTTTGTGCCTTGGAGTCGCGATGGGCGAAACGCCGAGATGGCCCAATTTGGCACCATGCGTCCCTGTAGATCTGATGGCTCTTAACTTTCCCGGCGATACTATGGGCCCCAGTCCGGGATTCTCCTGACACCTCGCGCATCGGAAAATAACGGAGTTGCTCTTTGCGTGTTGGAGTCGCGATGGGCGAAGCGTCGAGATGGCGCTATTTGTTGCCAGGTGTCCCCTTTGGATGGACGACTGAAAATGCTTCGTGATACCACGGGCCCCACCTTCTACGCCTTCGGTGCTATCGGGGTTCGGGGTTTCGCGAGGTTGAACAACATGAAACTCTCACCCTACGAACTCGCGACCACCGAAACTTCGACGCGGCCAAATCCTGCGCCATGCGTCAATGGATTGGACGATTCAGATTCAGCCTTGAAATATAAGGGCTTTCTTTGGTGCTATATGTCGGGTAACTTGGTAACCCCGAGATCCCGATGACCGTTGATCTACTTCGTGGATGGATCTTGGCTGAAGACACCAAAACCTTGCCCGCTTGCTTGACTCGTAACCGGAAAGTTGGTCCTTTCGCTGCTGCACTTGGGCATTTCGTGTACAATCTACAGCCCTGGGTGCTTCTGCGCCAAATGAAAAAAATAATCGCTAACAAATCCATACTCTTGGGTTAGTGCCATGCACCCAATATTTAATTTTATTATACCATTGTGTGATCTTACCATGAAAACTTGCAGCAAACAGTGTCAGAACCTGCAATAAACAATGTCAGACCCTGCAACACAGAGTTATATCATCACATCAAGCTGCAACCCCTGTGCATAGCCCTTTTCCTTAGGCTTCACCACATATATGCGGCCTGCTGCACAACAGAGCGCGTGTGTACACAACCTATTCAAGGTCAGCACGTGTATGCACGCGACTGTCACCACTGTCACCCGCGTGTGCCTTAGTAGATGACACTTTTGAAATGCCCCTCGGTCTTTCATTCTGATCTGGCTGCTCTGTCTTTTTCACCCGCTTTTGTAGATGACCCTTCTCTTTATAACTTGAGCTCTGAGTATCCATCTTTTCAAAGATGTCTCCCTTTCTTACTTCATCCCTTCTTTTAGCCATGCTATGTGAAGCCCTCATCATGGACTTTCTTCTTGTGTTCCAGCACTCCTGAGATTTGTGGCCAAATCCACTACAGCTGTAGCATCTCATAGTGTTACAGTGAACAACAATGTGTCCTACTTGATCACATCTCCAACACCTCATGGTGTTATACAATCTTCCATTATATTTCATTTCACAAGATCTACATTCAAAAGCTTTGTGACCATATCCATTACATGAATAACAATGCTCATGAAAAATACTTTCATACCTTTGCTTTGGTGTCCCCAAAATGGCTTCTTGATGTCTTCCTTGCTTTGTACTTTTGAAATTTTCTTTGCTTTGTGTAGATGGTTTCTTTGCAACATTATCTTCTTTCTTTGATGGACTTACCTCATGCTTCTTTGAGGTGCTTTCTTCAACATGTGTACCTTCTCCTTTGTATCCAAGACTTGATTTATCACATGATGGTCTTTGACTTTCCAAGATCTCATCCAAGATTCGTGAGCTATTCAAGAATTTGTTTGACTTTTCTACCTTCTTTCTAAGGTCAACAATTTCAGCTTCTAATTTGCAACATGAATCTTCCTTTTCATTTATTTGAATCTTCAATAGTTCCTCTATTCTTTTGGCTTCTTCAATTTGGGTTTTGAGATGGACAATAGTTTCAAAATTTTTGCTAATCTCATCTTCTACATTCATATCTTATTTTCCATCTTTTAGTCTTGTGATCTCTTCTTCCTTTTCTTCTATTTGAGTCTTATTGCTCTCTTCTTGTTCCTTGATCATTTCTTTCAACTTCAAGATGTGTCTTAGACTTCTCCTAAGAAACTTCTTAGTGTTATCTGAAAGATAGTTATAGTCTATATAATAATGATCACTTCTATATCTATATAAACCCTCTTCAATTTTCTTTTGAAGTTTTAATAGATTTCCTTCTATTCTTTTCATGGGATAAATACCATCAAACTTTACACAAACTGTTTGTACATCTTCTTCTTCTTCACTTGTAGAGAAAAATTCATCATCATCATTGCAATCAAGGGTTTTTTAGTGTTCTTTACCTTCATTTGAAGTATCTTCAATTTCTTCCTTTTTATCAACACATAATTCTTTGCCTTCATCTTCAAGATCTTCCTTTGTGCTATTATCACTTGATTCTTTATCTTCACTTGAAATGTTTTCAAAATCCCATTTAGAAATAATGCATTCAAGAGTTTTTGATGATTCTTTACCTTTGATGATCTTGATGGAGTGGTCTTCAATTTCTTCTCTCTTCCTTGCTTTGATATGTCTCCTCTAGCTTTAGCCATAGATCCTTGGCGGAAGTGCATTGTCCCATGCTCTCTTTGATAGGGCTTGAGAGTCCACTAAGAATGGTATTGAGAACCAATGCATCATTCTTCTTTCCTTCTCTTTGAGCTGCAAACTTTGACTTGTTCTTCAACGGAACATATCCACCAATGGTTGCCTTCCAAATAGTTGCACCCATTGTCTTCAAATACACTCTCATCTCTATTCTCCAAGTAGAATAGTTTTTCTCATCAAGGATTGGAACTTCATCATCCATTGGTGTGTCTATAGGTCTCCTTCAAGCTTGTTAAGGCTTGTAGTGAAGGCCTGCTCTGATACCAATTGTTGGACACACCTACCACACTTAGAGGGGGGGTGAATGGGCTCTTTTTCTCAAAACTTCCCTCTTGCACAAAAAGTCATAAATTAGCATTCAACATTTATTCATTACCCGTTGCTGTCATTTATAACCAGTTAGATGTAAGCATATATCAGTAGCATGTATCAGCAATATATCATCAACAAGTCATCACCACAATGAACACAAAGAACACAAGATGTATGTACAATTTTCTTTTTATTACGGACTACAATCCTTGGGGTTTATCAGCAACAATTGAATAGAGTACAACTCTACAAGAGCACCAGCTCTATATGCAAGACTCAGCTTACATTCTCAGCACCAACTGAGATGAGGCAACAATCATCAACATATATCAATTTGTCAACAGGTACACGACCTGTCAGTAGTGCAGCCCGCATGTGCACGCGCCCTGGTTCACTATTGCCCGCGTGTGAACGCGACCAGTGTATAATGCAACAAGCGTATGCTTCTAAGCAACTAGGTTTTTCTTTTCTTCACATGCTTAGATCCTTTGCAACCTACAATCACTTTATCTTTTGTCTTCCACTATCCAAACTGACCCACAGCCAATCATAACACATCCAAGCTCTCCAATAGCTTGCACATGCTCCTCAACAAATCAATATGAATGCTATCTCAATCATGTATAAACAACTAGTATACCATAGCAATCATGTCACTACTGAATCACAAGAGTGTTGCTCACTCCATCAACCAAATCAACCAAACTGAACTACATCATAGAAACCATACCAAGAATGCCCTAAGCATTCACAACATATCAAACAATAGTATCCATCAAAAAAATAATGTAAGCATACCAGTGTCTCAGTGATAGATCTTAGGCCATAGAATGCAAATCTGGAACCTGCCTCATCATCCAAGAGCTTGGCACCAGCTCAAACAAAAATCTCCATGATTTTATCCAATCCACGCTCCTTGTACACAGTCAGCCCGCATGTACACTCACCCTATACACAGACAGCCCGCGTGTACACGCACCCTATACACAAACAACCCACATGGACATCAGAAAATAGGGTTTTCTGTGAATCCAAGACTTTTGCTGTCAAGATCTCTGACATTGACGAAACTTTGATGCGTCCATGAGATCCTCCTCTCGCTCTCTTTCTCAGAATATATCTTCAATCATGCTCAAGAGATCCACACCAATAGGATGCTCTCACAAGAAGCCCTCCATCAATACTCCACAAGATATTCACAAGAAGCTCTCCATTGATCCACAAAAAAAATTCTTACCACATGTACTCTTTACAAGAGATTCTAGTTTCTTATTTATACTTTCATCTTATAGGTCACTTAACCCATTTTAGGTTACTTAACCCATTTCTAGGTCACTTAACCTATTTTCCTTATTTTAGGGTTAACCACTTTCCATGAATAGAAAGTTCTCCAATACTTTATCATTTAAATATTCCTTCTTGATTTTGTCACTTCATTTTATCATTTAAATAATCTTTCTTGATTGTGTCACTTTACTTTATCATCTAAATAATGATTTCTTCTTTTCAAGCACTTTGACTTCTTTGACCTATTGGGGCTTCAAGCCATCATATGGGGGTCATTCAACTTCGTAGAGCCATAACTCTCAAACCGTGAGGAGTTATGTGACATTCCACATACTACCGGAAATGACATGTCAAGCACTATCCATCTAGGATAGTTACACCAACAACTTCATTGATCTTCATCTCATTAATCCACAAGCAAGCATGGGTCCTCCAAGCGTTCTTCTAGGATAACTCAATCCGTAAAGCGTCTTCCCGTGAGGGATTTCACCATAAGGGGACCACTTTGGAGTTCATACATTTGTGCACCTTATCAACCATGATAAGACAATAATGATTCATCTTTGCATCAATTCACCACTGCATCATATATATCAACTATGCATCATGTATCAATGACAACTCATTGATCCATCTTCATCAATGCATCATATCAATGATCCATCTTTATCAATTGGTTTCCACTTGGACATATATCATTCTCATCAAGGGCATCATATCAATGATCCATCTTTATCAATTGGTTTCCACTTGGACATATATCATTCTCATCAAGGGCATCATATCAATGATCCATCTTTATCAATTGGTTTCCACTTGGACATATATCATTCTCATCAATGCATATACATTGTTCAGCAATCATCAATCAATCAATGACTTGACATCAATCAATCAAACCATTTGCATCAATGACATATGATCCAACAATCTCCCAAATAATAAAACCATTGACATCAATGACAACATGATCCAACAATCTCCCAATTAATCAAACCATTGGCACCAATGACAACATGATCCAACAGTTGACTTGCCAAGTCAAGTTGATTTAGGTAAGAAGTGACCAAGCCAAAGTTGATAGTGGACTTGGACAAAGCTATTGAAATCATCAAGCTTAGTAAAAGGCCATTTAGCTAATGATGTTGAAGTCATTAAGCATAAATGAAGTAGACATATGTAGAATTGTTGGATTGCCAAGCCTAGTTGAAGTTGACTTGGGAGTTGTTGAGTTGCCAAGTTGATCCATGTTAATTTGTGTATCTAGTTGACCAATCTGTAATGATATTGACCCGATGACAAATCAAGCCTCCTTCTTCGTAGATATGTCCCATCATCATCTTATGTGGACCTCAAGCTAAATTATGGTTGACTTGAGTGGAGTTATTGGGTACCAAATGTCAAGTTGAAGATCTTTGTCATTGACCACTAGGGGATGGATTAGGCCTTTCCAATTTATGGATAATGGTCCTCCATCATCTCATTCCATAATTCAATGAGTTCTCTTAGGAGATGCTTTATTAACCATCTACTTTGAGCCTTAGGCCCTTATAAATGGTGTGTGATAAACAAAATACAAAACCCTTCATTTTTTGGACATGATTCCTTTTCGATTTTAATGGAATTCATAATCATTTCCTTTCCCCTAGATTTGAAGGCTTACGTCACAAGAGTATTAAATAATTTTATTAAAAAATTAGTATGTAAATATCATTATTTAAAAAAAAATCAAAACCTTATCATAAATCTTTAAATGTGTTTGTTTGATTTGTGGGAAGTTTTGAACTAAATCTACATTAACACATTAAACTACACATGTTATTTTTGCTCATATGATTTTAGCATTCTAATCATAAAAAACTTATAAATGATACTTTTTAAAGTTTAAACATGTATCTTAACTACTATCCCAATAATATAAAAAAGAAGAAGTTAACATGCATATATTATAGTAATATCTAGAGACTATTCAAAGAACCATGTTGATAATCTTTAAAATCTCTTACACTTTATAGTGACTCAATTTATTCTTTAATATCTTTCATAAAAAAATTCATGTTAAATTACTCTTCTTCATTCTTCATTTTTAAGTGATTTGTAGAAACATGTTCAAAGGGGTTTGCACTATATGATGAAACATTTATTTGGTTTAGATGTCAGGGTTTTGAGTATTTATTTCACCAACTTTACATAGGATTTGCACCTGATCTCATTTCTTTGTATAACATATCATTTACCTGGAAGACCACAATGTGGAAGAAACCCTAGTGAACAAGTTATAACCCCATAACCTTATTAATCAACCAAATTATGCTAGTCTATAAACTTTTACTTAATATTTTTTATATATTATGTTAACCTTATTAATGAACCAAGTTATGCTAGTCTATAAACTTTTACTTAATATTTTTACATATTATGTTATTAGCATTTAGTTATACCTATATAATAATGTAGGAAATCGACCTTGTAATAAACATTGTTAAATTTTTTAACAAATTATAAGTTTAAAAAATTACATAAAACTAATATATATTATAAAAAAAATCATGTTAAAAATATAATAGAAAATATTAGTATCTATGTGTTTTGGATTCTTTGTGATTTGTTTCATGTCTATGAACGTTTCGATCCACTTTACTAAAGGCCCATGTTGGAGAAGTAGATGCCATCATGCCGTGATTAATATTGATTAATTTATTGTAATTAGAATGTCACTTATGTCATGATAATTCCACCCAATTTTGTAGCATTATTGATACTTTATCCTCATAAAGCATGTTCTTATAAGAAACATACCCAAGGTCCAAATTAACACAAGATGACTCATTCTTATTGATTATTTATGTCATTCTACATCATTGGGAGCCATGTGTGACTAATTATTGAACCATTGGTGTAGTTGAAGCAATTAATTTTTGGTGTCGAGTACATTAGCCTCCCTTGTCCTTCTTTTCGAATTCTTTACAATTCTAGCCAAGATCTT
Source organism: Picea mariana (assembly GCA_032191745.1). Taxonomy (NCBI): domain Eukaryota; kingdom Viridiplantae; phylum Streptophyta; class Pinopsida; order Pinales; family Pinaceae; genus Picea; species Picea mariana. The sequence continues at coordinate 109,547 of JASDQU010738325.1, forward strand.
GGTATCCTCAATCTTGATGGGATGCTTGATTTTTTAGTGTTTTGCAAGAGATGATCTTTGAGAGTTATGAGTTATATTAGTTGTCCTGGTATGGTACCCTAACTTGGGTGGATATACTAGTTTTATCAATGTATTCCTTTTCACGCACAAGAAATTTAGTAAGTTTTGTCATATTGCTTGGAGGATAAAATATTATAATGACATTTTTTTTTTCTAAAAAGATTTCTCAAATTGTTTAGAGGAGAAAATGTTGTAATAACATTTTTTTTTCTTTTTTCAAAGCCTCGTAATTTTAATTTATGTGCCTTCAGTATAAGGTAAGAGAGTCTGATGTCGTTCTTCATTACTAATACTATTCTGCACAATAACTTGTCTTTGTTGTCTATCTACTCTTTCAAAATCCTTGTGTAGTTGCAAGTCATTGTATCCATTGTTTTTAAACACTTTGCACAAATGTTGTTTTTCTTGCTTGAGGCGACTCTCATCGAAGATCCTTATAGCTCGTTTTATTAGTGTGTTAATAAACACTTATATGTAATTCTCAAATATAGAAGATTTAAAATAATGCTCAACACATATACAGTTAATTAATCATGAACATCTAAAATATCATTATCTATGTTAAAAAGGACTACAAAGATTAGTCCAATCTATTTGCAAATCACTGATAAGGGTTTTATTTTATTTTGTAAATTTTTACAACATTGATTGAATAGATGTTCATCTAGGATTGCTAAATATTAACTAAAGTAGTTTTTTACAATCAATTTTCTTAATCAAAGTTGAAACTTTTTTTTAATGTCAATATTTTCTTGTTCTAAACTCACATTTTGGTATTCATCACTAGATTGTGTAATATCATTAATTCTATGCTTAGTATAGTTAATTGGTACATTTCTTTTTCTTTTTAATAGAAATATAATTTCTTATTTTTAAAATGGAGCATGCCGTTGGTTTCAATAAATAAGATGAAAATTAATTTTCAAAATATAATAAGTAATGCAATTAAAAAAACCAATTCGATAATGAATCATTTACAGGGTAAACCCTAGAATCTTTATGGCACAACAAAGCCATTACAACAATATACTCATTATGAGATAAACATGTTTGCAGGAATTGAACCTGGGTGGGGAGGATAACACATTCCTCCCAACAACTCGAACTAAACCCAATTGATAGATTTTATCACTCTATCACAACACATATATAAAGATATAAGTCAAAGAAGTTATTATCTAATCATATTATTAAATATTAGTGAAAATATAAAAAATGATAAAGTAGCTTATTAACATCCACAAAGACCAATTTAGGTTATGAGACATTAGTTAATCCCTTTTGTTGATGCACAAAAACCAACTCCAAGCCCTGCCCTGCCCCCCTCCGCCCAAAAACACACATGCACCAGGGCTTCACATCCTTTAGGGATTGAACTTTGGCTATTTACATGGTGACGCCTTGTCCCAAACACTAAGCTTCTACTCAAGGAATCATATATTTCCTAAAAGACACATCCATAAGATTTACATAATACATAACTTAGGTCTTCCCTTCTCTAGAATATGATTATCTTCTTATTATTTGATAAGCTTTATATATTTTTGCTTCATGTGTCAAACTGGACATGAACTCATGTTTTAAGGGTGAAAAGTGCATTCAATGTTGTTATTCATTGATCGGAGTGCAACCCATTTTGGATCTATATACTCATTATCGCCATAAACTAGTATTTAATCTTCATATTATTTTCGCCATCATATTATATTTCTTTCTTTATTTCTAATTGTTAGCACTAAGGGCATAACAAATAGTATGAAAGTCTTCATCTTTACACACGTGCATCAATATATTTTACATCTCATTCATTCTTGTGCGTCTTGCTTCATTTTTCTAGTGCCTTCACCCTTTTTCAAATTTTATGTTACTTGTTGCTACATTGTATCCAATTTCTTTGTGCAATTTAGTTACCATCCATACTTGTTTTTCTCCATAAGATCTCACATGCCTCCTCACTCCCCACTTCTCCCTCTCTATTATATTTATGGAAAAATGAGAGAAAACAAATAACAACAAAGTATTATATACAAGTTCATTCTCCTTTATTGTTGTATAATTTAACTGAGTCTCTTTGTCGGTCATTATATGCTCTCGGCAAGTTTGTCTATCATGTACGTTTTTCTACAGCTTGTTAGATTTTTGTTAGTGCAAGGAGTCCACTTGGTCATGAGAAATGATCAAAACAAGGTGGTCACAAGGTCAATCAATGGGTCCATTTCCTAATCAAGGGGTGCAATTGAGGAAGTCTTAGCATGAATGAGGGGGTTTCAACACAATCAAGGGGTAGGGATATATAGTATTGTGTATATGTGTATACGTATTTCATATATGCACAATGGATATATCCATTTTTTAAAAAATATTTAAATTTCTTTATTGAATCACATGATGTTTTCAAATGCATACATGTTGGAATAATGGTAGAACAAAGAATTTGTGGCATTGAGGGGTCAAATACCAACAGGGGAAATTGAGGAGGGTAGTTGAAGGGAGAAAATAAGTGTGGTGGGGGATGTGTGACCAATTTTTAACAAGCTTTCAAAAATATTGACTAGAGTAATCCTCGCAATAGGTTATGTTACCCCCTCTCACCTAGGGGTATCTAGAGGAGATTATTCTCCATGATCCACATTGTAGGTAGTGATCCCAATGATGATGATCAACATTCTCCACAGACAATAGTCCCTGATGATGCCCCCCACCTCATCATAGCTTATCTCATTCACTTGATCAACATGGTTCATCTGATGATGGTGGTCCAACACACATGAGGTACATTAATCATTGTTTCATATAAAGTGTTTCATTTAATGCATTAGGAATTTAGGCAAGGATCATGGGTTGAAGTAAGATAATGGACCATGATGCTTGGAAGTTATTCAATTTTCCTTGTTTCACCTTGGTGGCCATCATATGTGTCCTAGTCCAGTGTTGTCACTCTTGGGGAACAAGGATACTATTGGGAGGCCTTGATAGGGGTGTTGATATATTTTTCTGTTAGGGACAAAAGTCAACCTCCTAGGGTCTTATTGAAAGAATTATCAAGATCCACTCTATGTTTTTATAGAGGTGGTACTCCTCTTTCTCACTCAAATATTCAATATACTTTCTCAAAAAATAGATTCATACATTCATAACATCAACGCCTGTGGGTGGACCAAGTGGTAAAATAACTGAACAGATAATAAATGAATTATAGTAGAAAGATGATAATCTCACATGCAATACCCTCGGGGTGTAGAACAATTGGTGATGGATTGTATTGTTAAGGCACTTCGTTATGTGGAGTCACTAGTTTGAAATGCTCGACTTACCTTGTGTGCCGCATGAGGGGTTGTGTTGGCATGCCTGGAGGTTATAGTGGTAGCAGTTGGATAACATGACCATGTGTCATGTGAGTACGTGCCCAACTAGTTGTTGATTCCACCGGTCAAAAAAAAATATCACATGCAATAACAAAACAAATACATCCACTCCATCACATCCATTAATGCAGGTAATGAGAAATTTTTTGAAGCAAGACTCATAGATAGAAAATAAGACAAATGGCTCAGAAATCAAACATATTTAAATGATTTTATTCATTTAAAATCATAAGATGTATAGGAGAAACACACATGAGATCTCATTTATTTATAAAATGCCTGGAACCACAAATGTTATGAACTCCTGGAAGAGCTCTCTACGAGATTAAAAAATAATTATTCATAGATGTTCAAGTTCAAATAAATTTTTTCCCTATCACAAAACACAATGTGTAATGATCCCAAGCCATTATGGTAGGATCATCACGGTTTTGATGTATTTTAAAACTTTTTCTGGTTGTGGTATTTCGTCAAACACTTTACTGGCCTACTTGTTAGATGTGTTTACTTGCAGGATGGCCTCTTGATTTCGGCCTTAGGGTTTACTGATGTGTTATATATGTGTTGCAGCAATAAACAAGAAGATATAACCATGGAACATACCTCAACCATACGCAATATGATAGACAAGCCAAAACATCTCAAAACTGCTTTTATTCATGAAATAGAGAAACCTGCTACAATGAAGATGTCGATCCGGAATGCTCAACAAATGGCCAAGAAGATAGACAATAGAGTTGCTACAAAATTCTCCAATATAAGACTACAATAAGCCTCCAAAGGCTGGATATACAATGAAGACTTAATACAAGTAGATCTGGGCTGTAATAATGCTAAACCCCCTAGCAGGAAGGTGCCACGCCCTACTGGATAACTGAATCTCCTCAACAATTCGGCCCTGCTGCCAAAAGTGTCCAATCACCCCAAGAAATATGCCAACTGATAGATCGGGCAACTGTAATGACAACCCAGGTGCCCAAATATCCAAAGTCACTCTCAACCCCTGTGGATTTGAACTCCTCCACTGAATGGTGCGCCCCCCTGGATGCCCAAAACCCTAGATAATTCGGCCTGGATGAATGAGGCCTCCAAACCTCCTGAAACTCTCCAAAATGATAGATCGGGCAATCACAAACCCCTAGAAGAAGTTTCACGGTCAGATATGAGGTATAGCCTCCTAGATCTGCAAATCACTGAATCACCAAATCGTCCTCTCTCTCCCAAAGCCGTCCCAACCTGTAGATGATGATATATCTGTGGTAACTCCTCAAGAATGGACTAGATATGATGTCCAAAGCCCTGTACTGAATACCTAGGTGATAGAATCTCCAAAAGCCCTGCCAATCACCTGCAATGAATCTCTCTTCAAGAATGGTGTGCCCCCCCCTTGCTGGAAACCCCCAACTGGTGCGCCCTCTCTCTATCTGCACAAGTAATTGATGTGGAATCCTCCTACAACTAAGTAGATCTGGAACTAGAATGGTGTGGGAGAATTTTGTGTCTCCGAGACCAAGCTTGGGACAAGCTAGGTGGAATCTTTCACCACTGAAACGTCCTCTAGGGTTTGTTAAGTCAAAACCCTCAAAACCCCCAATGTTGGGCTTACTAGCTAGAAGCCAGATATGAAAATATGATCATACATGAATGAATAGAGTAGAGGTCCTTGCCTTCCTTTTATACTTTTTGGCTTACCTTGTCCCTCCAAAGTGAATTTCATTTTATTAATATTTAATTATTAATTAAATCACTTTAATTAATTAATTAACCTTTTTAGCTCTGAAAATCTCCTTATCTCTCCTTGTGGCTTCCCTGGCCATTGAAAGTCACTTCTAGCCATCCCATCCTGTAGTGTTGCTCCTCCCGATTCAAATGAGCTATTACACTGAGAGGTTCCTCCGAGTAGTGTGCCCAAAATGACCTCTTCAATGAATTTCATTGACTTATAGCTCAAAATAGTCAAAATCATGGAAATCATTGGAATGAACGGAACCAAAGCCAACCTGTGCGGAATGGCTCATAATGATGAGATATGATGAGAAATGCTAGCTGGACCTCACAATGCCTCTCAATAACCCCTGTACTCGCTATAACACCCATCTGGCTACTCTCGTCATCTTAAACCTTTGTACTGTGATGATGTCCCAAAGTGAGGACATTACATAATGTTCATGATACTTAAATAGTTAAAGGAAATGCAATGGACTAGGATGGGGCTCCCGTGGACCAAATAAAATAGTATCGCTAACCTGAAAGAAAAGGATAAATGCAGTCAGGGATCAACTTTACAAATGGAAATTACACTTAACAAAGCTAGATGATCAAAGAATGGGATGAAAAGAGGGAAAATGCTTCAAAAATAGATGCACTCACAAAATAGCAGAGGAATGGTGGATGGATGGATCTCTCTCTCTCTCTCTCTCTCTCTCTCTCTCTCTCTCTCTCTCGTAGATGCTTTTTGGCGTCATGGTCTTCATATATTAATACCCGGGGCTTCAAACCTTCTTGGAATAATTGTTTCTTGGTAGTTATTATGGGTTAACTATTTGTGCTAATGATTTCTTGAGCCACTCTTCAATGTATTATTTCATTGGTGGGATGGTGATGTCTTGTTTAACCCTAAGCGAGAATATTCCTTCCTCAATTTCTTTAAATTCAGAATGTAGTTGTTCGATTGATGCCATGTGGTCTTCATTATTATTTACAAAGGTGACAAGCCACTGCTTAATTTCATCCTTTGAAAAATTAGTGAGGTTGTCGAACTCGCTTTCCCATGAATATTTAATCACACCCAACTTTGTGTCAAGTTGTTCTTTAGTTATAACCACATAATCTCTTATAAGTTATGGGCCTTCAAGGTCTTTTACAATTTCAAGAGATTTTAGGAATGCATCACTTCTTTTTTCATTAAGGTTTGTACAAGTGGAAATTGAATCTCGTAACATTTGTATCCTTGCCAACCAACCTACTCTTAATTGTTTTATTCTATGGTTTGAAGGTAATTGTTGTTGATTTCTATGATAATCACTTAAACTAGACACCCGTGCAATAAAGGTACTTAAAACATTTTTATAAAAAGCTTCATCATGTTCCAAGTCTCTTTTGAAATATTCCATGAAGTTGGTGATCCTTTGTGATAGATTTCTCAAACTTGAACTGACTTGCCATGCTTGTGAAATAATATTAGGTCGCTTATTAATATTTTATGTGACATACAATCTTACTCCACTCAACAATTTGGTATATTTTCTTACTTGTGTTGATGTCCCTGGTCTACTCGGAGGCATTTGATCTGGAGAAATAATATCCATTGGTTATGCAAATAATGGTTTTAGACTTAATGTTTCATTGAGTTCTCGTATTATTCTTTTTAATATGATATTTTCTAACTCTTTCCCTAGGATAGAATGAGCAAGAGCATCTCCAATAGTAATATGCAATTTGAGGAGTCCCGAGGGTCCAAATCCTAAAACGTCCACCTCTGAATTCCATTTTTGAGTTATTTTCTTATTCTTAACTTGAACTTTTTCTATCTACAATTTTTTCTCTTCTTTATTATATTGGGCATTGTGCAATTGTCAAAGACTTCTCCTAAAAAATGATCGGTCCCTCTTGGGCCAACTCCTCTGCAATTCGTTGACTTTCAACAATTTGTAGTGCTACCCAATCGGATACAGTGTCCCTGTCTATTTCCATATCGACTTCATTCCTTGGGATTTCTTAATTATGTGAGTCCTTCTTGTTTGAGCTTCTCTTTCTTTTATGTTGTGATACTACATGTGTTCTACTACATGTGTTCTTTCAATGTTAGAATGAGGAGATTCATCTTCATCATCTCCTCCAACATGTCCTTGATTATTCTCTTCTATGCTTATATTTGATTTGTGTTTCTTTTGTGCAAAGGAGGAACTCCTACATGTATGGGGAACAGAAGAATATTGCACATTGGTTGCATCCTTCCCTCGTTGCCTTGTTTTGTTTTGTTGTCGTTGAGTGTTTGAACTAACATCGATGACTAAATGATCATTCCATACATGTTTATCCTTCTTCTTGGGGGTATTTGGGTCGTTATCATCAATTCCTTCAGCAATCCTTGTGAAAATATTGCTATATCTCATGGACACCAAATTTTCATGGAACAACTCTTCAGCGTCGAAACCTTTCATAGGGTTTTCTTCCTTCAAATTGAATGTGTTAATAATTTCATAAACTTCTATTAGATGGGAGGAAATTCTTATTGTTGTATTGGCAGCATTAAAAGATAATGAAATGAATTGCCTCTTTCTCTTTTTGTCAAAAAGGATAGACCATGTTTTATATTTTCTACAGACCTTTTCAACAAAATACCTATCGAAAAAAAATGTTACGAGAAGAAAAGGGATTCCCTCATAACCATACAACCTAATGTAAGTATGGTCTTCTTGATGTACACAAACTCCCTTTCCTTTGAGGAAATCCTCCGCCTCTTGAGTTATCCTTGTTGGTGTTGCTCTAGTCAACATGTATCTAAATTCCTTAAGAAATTTATCTTGAATAAGAAAAACGTGGAATGGTGCCTTATGTTTCCCAAGAACAGGGTACCAGAATTGGACTCATTCATTCTCAACATCCAAATTACTTCTTAAAGGAAATCCCTCAAAACATTGCAATAGGAAACAACTAGGACTAGATATGCAATCATGAAAAACCTTTGAGTCTTTAAATATTTTTCCAGCTGATAGGAAATCTCATTCGAGATTATTGTGGTCTAGTCGAAGATAGTTTCTTTTCGGAAAGAAAAATGAAAACCATATAAAACTGACCTGCGAATGTGAGAAGTAGATTCTCATCCCATCAAACACGTGGAAAACCATGAAAAATCTCGATACGGCTCTACCAATGGAGATATATCAATGGTTGAAAGGTCAATCGACATTTTTGCGGAAGGATCCATGAAATCCTTTAACAAATTTACCCCAACGCCCTAGGAATCCATAAAAGAGTCAATGTCTGGAAACTTGAGACTTATGTTGAAAGAGAGCAGTCTAAGCATCCTTCTAAAAATTTTGGGAGTTAATGGAAGAAGGTTCTTCCCTTCAACTACTACTTGTATTTCTCTACTTTTTAATCAAACCTGTGGGCATACCATGAAACCAACTCCTTGAAGTCGAAGACTTGGAGCATGCAACCAACATTTACTAAGCCAGTCATGAAAATTTTGTTATTTTTCTTTTTCTCTAAGGTTAGACCCTAAAACCAATGATATGTCGTTGACCATTGGAAATATTTATCTTTGTGTGCAAGAGAGTTAACAATATCTCCACAAAAAAACTCTTTCCTCCTAGTTTCCATATTTCTTATTCTTCCAATGCACTTTGATATACGTGACACTAAATTATGAAGCTCAAGTTGCTTAAAGGTTAAGTGCATGAATATCATTTACTAAAACATCCCTTCAACACGTACAAATTTCCTTCAAAATACGGGCAATCATAAATGGAAGTAAGTTTGAAAAGCAAGTGGTTCATGGAAGAATGGGATAATTAATCCACATTAAACCTGGATCATCGCCCTTTATCTTATGAATCATAACTCATTAACGTACCATAAATGACTCTTGAACAATGTACAAGGCACACGATATCCATGAAGATTTTACTAAGTGTGTAACGAGAGTAGAGAGAGATCATTCCTTTAGAACTCTAGTTGTGCAGAAGTGAAGGTTGTACCTGAGTGAAAGTTGTGAGGGAGTGAGGAGGTGCGAGAGTGTGCGGGTATACAGGTTGTGAGGGGTTCTTCACACAAGGGTTGTGTGGGAGTATAAGTGTGGACGAAATTGTGTGGGAGAATGGGTGTGTGGAAGAAAATATTGTGTGGATCAAATGGTTGGAACTAGGTTCCCCACACACAAAAAGAAATGGAAAATGACTAAGCGTTGGAATGTGCGGAAGATAGGTTGTGCGGAGGAAGAGTTTCTAGGGAGCGTGAATGGATAGTTTTATAATAGAAAATATATGCACCACATAAGGGATCCCCTCACAACACAAGTCATAAAAATGACCAAGTATTGTGTACAAATGGAAAATTTTCCCAATCATATAATGAGACAATAAGCACATGGTGGGCTATGAAATTAAAAAAAAGGGGGGTCGGAGGGTGGGGGGGGTGGGAGGGGCGACCGGTTCTATACATGGCTAACTTGAAAATCAAAGGTTAGATACATGGAAATCGATCAACATATTGGCTCCAATTGCAGGAAAGTGATCCCCTACGGATTACTGAAAACCCAAAAGGCCTTAGTCGATTTGGCATGGACTCGAAGAGGTATTTACTTATGGCGACTAGACATTGTGACTATACACATAAATGATACAAAGTGGACTATAATACATGGTTTATTCAAAAAAATAGACAATATCAAGAGAAGAAATGTTTCAAATGCTTCCCATCGATAAACAATTTTAAAACTTGGTCATCCATTCCTTTTAACAAGTAAGAGTTGAAACCACGAATCTTTTCAATTTGGTAAGGTCCAATCCATAGGGCATCTAACTTTGAGTGTAATGAGGTTTTTTCTTTGGCCTTATTCCATAAAAAGACAAACTGGTCTTTGCGGAAATCTTTGGATGTGGAACCTCAATCAAAATATTTCTTCACTACTCCATGTCTCTTCTGAATATTTATCAATGTTTGTTATCTTTGCTCCTCTAATTGCATCAATTGATAAAATTGAGATTACATTGGTGTGCTCCCTTATTCATCTTCAATCTTGGTGGCAATGGTTAATGCATTTAGCAATAGATGTATTGGTAATCAGACATATTTTCCATATACTAATGAGAATGGAGAATGTATATTGTTATTCTTTAGTGTTATCATGTTGGCCCATAATGCATTTAGAAGTTTCTTATGTCAAACCCTTTGGTTTGTAACAACTATTTTCTTGAGGATTTGCACTAGAGATCTATTTCCTTGAGGATAKTAATTTGATGATTGTCCCATTACTATACCAGATTTACCGCAGAAGGATGTAAATTTTGAACTAATGAATATGGAACCATTATCTGTGATAAACTTATCTAGTACACCAAACCTTTATAAAATATTCTCTTGTAAAAAGTGAATGAKATGCTTAGTATTAGCTTGTTTTAAAACTATTGCTTTGGGCCATTTTGTGAAATAATCAATGGATGTTATTATGTAAGAATGGCCCTTGTTGGATTTAGGATTTATGGGGCCTATAACATCCAAACCCCACTGTGTGAAAGGACTTTCAACTATGATTGTCTTCAGAGGCATAAMAACGCTCTTCTCTTTACCAGAGAATTTTTGGCATGGTAAACATTTTCTTACAAAATCATGTATATCTCTTAATAATGATGGCCAATAAAAGCCAACTCGAATGATTTTGTGAGATGTTAAAATTGGGGCAAAATGTTCACCACAAATGCTTTCATGTATTTCCTTCATAATTTCAATTGATTTGGAGTGGATTAGACATATTAACAACATACCATCAAAATTTATTTGAAACAATATCCCAAAAATTAATACATGAGCATTTGATTTCATCTTCAGTTATCTCATTTCTTTTGTTGTCATGCCAACTGGGAATTGCCTTGATTTCAAATAAAAGACAATGTTTTTGTACCATTCATATCTAGCTATCATCTCGTCTTGTGTGGAAAGGAATTTATCATCATATAAGTCAATATTTATTGCTTCAAAACCTCTGATAAGATTGCATAATCTTTGTCCCTTTACAACTTTTAGTGGTTTTATCTCGATATCGTATTCTTTCGATTTGGCCACCCAATTGGCCCATCTTCCTTCTATAAGCTATTGAGACAACATCATATTGATAGGAGGATATGGTACATAAGAAATCACAAGTGATGTAAAAAAATAGTCTATGAAGTAAGAGATAGCTTTGACTAAGGAAAATGCTTGTTTCTCCAAGGGGGAATACTTCAACTCATATTCTTGCAAGAATTTTCTCATAAAGGAAATAGGGTTCTCTTCCTTCAAATTATTCTTTTAAGTTAGTATGGAAGCAATAGTTTCTTCTAAAGCAAAAGAGTAAATGATGAAATATTTTCCAAAGTCAGGGCTAGTGAGCACTGGAGCTATAGAGATTTCCAATTTTATGTCCAAGTAGGATTTATTAGCTTCTTCATACCATTCAAAAACTTGATTCTTTTTAATGAAATTATTTATTGGTTTAACAATGGTAGCATAATCAGGCACAAGTCTTCTAGAAAAGTTTATTTTTCCAAAAAAAGACTGAATTGCCTTACGACTTGTGGGAGGTGTCAATTCTACTATGGCTTTAATCTTGTTTGGGTCTATATATATTCCATATTTTCTTACAATGTGACCCAACAATTTCCCTTTTGAAACTTCAAACATGCATTTCTTAGGATTAAGGGATATGCCATGTAGACTACATAATTCAAAAACTTGTCAAAGATGTAAGAAATTTTGTTCCCTTAGCTTTGAATAAACTGTTAAATCATCTTGATAATCTGCCATGACTTTCCCTATCATTTCCTTGAATGCATGATCCATTTCTCTTTGAAATGTTTCTGCAACATTCATTAACCCAAAGGGCATTAAGATATAAGCATATGTTCCCCAAGGTGTCGTAAAGGTCGTTTTATGTATTTCTTCATCTGCTACCAATACTTGATTGTATCCGGAAAATCCATCTAGCATAGACATTAGCGCAAAACTAGTGACTTGTTGTAACAACATTTTCATATTGGGCAAAGGGTAGTTATCTTTCAAAGATGCTTTGTTTAAATCCCATAAATCGACACATAATCAAATTTATCCATTCTTTTTCCCTACGACCACTGGATTCAAGATCTAATTAGAATGCATGACTGAAAAAAAATGATTCCTACCCTTTCCATTTTCTCAAGTTCCGACTTTACTAAAAGTTTTAATTTAGGATTGATTATCCTTGGCTTTCATCTGATGGGTTTGGTCCCTTCCTTCATAGGTATGATATGTTGGATAATACTTATATCATGTTCTTTGAGATCATCATATGTCCATGCGAAAATATCATAAAATTATCTAAAGAGTTCAACATATTGATTAACCTCATCCTTTGTACATGTACTACCCAAATATAAGAATTTTGGGTTTTGTAAATTTCCAATATTTAGTTTTTGAATTTCCTAGACCTTTCTAAGTAAAAACTCTTCTCCTAGTTTTCTCTTCATTATTTGATCATATCAAGTAAAAATAGATTCTAAAAGAGCATGACCTTTAGTGTTCAAATCATTTTCATGATTTGGACATTCATAGCTTTGTTTCTCTGAGAACTCTTCTTCTTCAGTGCTTTGCTCTGTGAGAAGTTCAACAATATGTTCTTCGTTTCAAATATTTGCCAAAAAATTTGGTTGTTTGGTATTGATGGGATAAAAATCATCTTGACATGGAATGAATTATAAGACGATTATAGATTGAAAAGTGAGTTGATACTACCAATGAGTCATCCCTTTGTTTCTTTCTCTGGGTATAAATGATATGTTAAAAGAATTGAAAGTTTGGATGAGATCCCAAACTCTTTCAACATAATCCTTTAATCTTTCCTTCTTATAGTTGTGTATTTTTCGGACCTGGTTGATGACCAATTATGAGTCTCCCATAACTTGAATCAAGGCTTCATGCTCTGCTTCATTGTTTGTACACTCAAATATACAATGCTAAATCGAGGTCAAAACTAGGGTGTTACAATCTCCTCCCCTACAGTTTGCACTGTCCTCGGTGCACATCACCATACAAGTGTACATGTATTCATACAAAATATTACATTACAATACTTGATACTTTTGAATTTTAATGACTCATACATCAATTCCAACTAGAAATCTCTCTTTCCCCTCAACCTACACAACCTAAGGAAGTGTACCCCATTCTCTGCACCGCAATCCCTCAAATTGTCCCACTTCCCTTCTTGGGCTTGAGCATAGATCGGACATGAAGTCTCGGATTTGTGGCTCCAGGAACTCCATCTACACCAAAATTGAGTTTTTTGCACATATGTACAAATGTACATTCAAATTCCCTCAAAATTTGAAAAACATTGCAAGTACTCTTCCTACATGGAATTTGCATGCTCCCATGTGGTGTCTTCAAGACTGTAGCAAGTCCATTGGACTCAGTTTATGCATTCCCCATGTTGATATGTAAACCTTAAACCTCATCTTCATGGTTGTAAGATATTTGGGAATCATCCATATCTCTAGTCCTCATATATGAACCAATTATGTTTTTCATATGCCTCTAACTTTGCAAAAATGTGCATGCAACAATTACTTTTAGAATTATGCATATTGTAAAATATTTCATTAATTATGTTATAGGTCATATTTAATCTCAATTTATGAAGAACATAAATGCATTAGTCCAAATTATGAACCTTTAGATGCATTCTCCTCTGAATCATCTTTCTAATGAATGTACTTATATCTCAATCTGAGTTCTGAGAGAAAAGTTACAATCTTCTAAGTTTTTATGCTCCTATTATGTCCAAAACAAATTTTTGGCTCCAGACTTATCTTTTTTTTTAACTCACCTATTTTCTCCTTCCTTTTCCTTCTTCTCTTCTTTTATTTGTCTTTCTCCTATCAATGATCTCTTACATTGCTTCCTCACTAACACTATCTCCTATATCGAAGAGTTGAAATATTTTTCTCTCGTCGATATGTCTTCCTTTATCAACGATGTTGGCACTACATTTTTGGTAACCGTGCACACCACAAGTTTTGTACTACGCACCAATATTCAACGCATGCCACAAGTGTTATATCATGCACCAATCCTCATCACATGTAAGTTTTGTATTGTGCACCAATATTTAACATGCACCACAATTTTTGTATTGCACACCAATATTCAGCATGTGCAAGTTTTGTACCGTGCACCAATATTCAACACACGCAAGTCTTTTAATGTGCACCAATATTCAACACAAGCCACAATTTTTGTACTACACACCAATATTCAGCGTACACAATTTATGTACCACGCATCATTATTCAGCGCGTGCAAGTTTCATACCATGCACCAATATTCAGTGCACGCCACATGTTTTGTACCGTGCACCAATATTCAGTGCACACAAGTTTTGTACCGTGCACCAATATTCAACACGTGTAAGTTTTGTACCATGCACCAATATTCAATGTGAGCCACAATCTTTGTCTTTGGCTACGTTTCGGTGCCAAAAACTCGTTTCTTCGTCAACACACTGTATGCACACTGTATCGAAGAATATTATATTCTCAACACTTATCGATTTTTCGTATTTTGAGCTGACAAAAATAACAAAAATGTTTGACTCAACCATATAAGACAAATTCATCTATGTGGAGGCCAAATAAACCTAATAAACAACCATCTCATAAAAATTAAAAGCTTGGGGCCTTGACCCCAATTCCTCATGTTGGGTAAAACTGAGTTTTTTCCCCAACTCTATACAAAAATGTAAGTTCTGCTTTGTTGTAGCAAACCTAGGAAGGCTTAGTGTTGCAACCAAAGATTTGATTCCAATATGTGATGTACCCAACTCTCTTGTTGGGCCACATTAATGCTAAATCGACTATATCGATTCAAATGTGAAAATATACACATCATGACATACACGCCCATGCTACTATCATTAATAATAATAAAAACGTGAATGCAATGGTTTAATCATGCACAACAACAATTAAACATACACAATGACATTCATACATATAGAATACAGAGTAAATGCAACATTATACCACAACATTAAACAATAAATAAAACAATGATCAAAACACTTATCTTTTAAAAACGTTTTACACAACCGATTGTAGATGAAGGATGTTCCTCCCAACTATAGGCTCTATTGCACCAATTATCTCTACAACAAGCCACCTCTGAGACATGGCTATGATTCCACAAGTATGGATAGGCTCCTACGGTGTCTACAATTCATTGTAACCCTTCAAATACCCATTAAATCATAGTGACATGACTCCTATAGCAATTCCAACCACCCAACTCTCTTCCTTGTCAATCTTCACAATCCAAGGGATGAGGTTTCATTATTTACACCACAATTCCTCATACAATCTCCATCCCCTCCAGACCTCCAACACAGACCAACCAGGAATCTATTTACTGGGGGCTCCAAGAAATCCAGCTGCAATAAGAGTTCTAATCCAAAATCTTAGGGGGTTTTATAGTCTAAGTTCGGATATATAAGTCATAAATTCATATTTTTATGTAAAAGAGAACTTGATAAATGTGTAATTGATGGATTCAAACCAAATCAAAATTGACTTCGTCAAAAAGACACCTTATAAAAAGGCAATAGGAAGAGAGTGAAGGTCGAGAAGGTGAGGTCCCAAAATTGGTCGCATTGCATGTAATGGTTCTTCTTAATGGAATCCTTCTTCTCCAACTCTTTCTCTTTCTGATATTTTTGTGGTGTATTAAGTTCATAGATTTTCATCAATGTTCTTGTGATTAATTTCGTGGCATATTTGCATGTTTTCTCTCCTCCTCTCTCAATATTCAAGCCTTCTGGATCTTAGCCCTCAAGATCTGGATCATTAGTAATAAACCACGTTACTACTCCATGGGAGATAGGGTTTGAAGCATATTTCGGGCTCAAATATTTGCAGCAATCTCCAACCTCCTTTTGGCACTCTCGAAGTCAATTTCTTTGGCCACACATTGTGAGTATCACAGTTGGTCCACAAGCATTACAAGGTTTCTTTTCCCTTGGAACTTTGTTCACTGTTGCAAGAGCATCCTTACATGGATTCACTACATCTATCGATCTACAACATTTTCAGAAATTTTGCAGGGTTTCCATGTTGCTCACAAAGGTTCCATGGTCTCTACAACAACCCAAGATTATCTACAAACCCTTAGCATCCGTTGTGGCCCTCTGCACTCGGTTCTCTCATATTCAGTGTTATTGCAGATTCATGCAACCATTTTATGGCTTAAAAAAACTACATGCAACATCTAAAATCTTGGGCGACCTCATTCCATCCCTTTCTAAACTTACCCAGAATTGTATGGCTGCCATAGTAGCACAATAATGGACGGAATACAGGGAAACTATCTTCTGAAAACTTTATGCATGTCCCCTAACCTCTACAGAACGTTTTAGAGAGCATACTATATCTCATTTTAAAGGATTCTTTGTTGGCTCAAATGGGTTTTTTACGGAAATTCATTTTGTTTCCCGGTTTGTGAGATGTGATTGATTGAAGTACCAAAAGTCTGTAAAACAGTGTGGTCGCACGTTCCTTGAGTTTTAGGAAGAGTTTTCTCACTCCATATGGTACAACAAAGCAATTATATTATATCAATGGAAATCTCTCTTCGAAACCTTAAATGGTCTTCAACAAAATTTGATTTCATCATCTATATCAAAATATGTGAACAAAATTGCAGGTAGAGGTTTGTTGTGAGAAAAATAGGGTTTTTTCATTTCAATTTTTATTTTTTGGATTTATTAGATCCTATTGTAATTTTTTTACCCATGTAAAATACCTTATAAATTGTAATTGGAATTAACAGCAAGCTTGACATTTCCAACCCAGTTATGGGTCATCTGCAAACCCACAGTTATGGGTTAACCACACAAAACCCTTCTCTTCATTAGCACTCGACACATTGTAATCATGATGGTATGATGAACATAATGGAGTCTCTTTTTTTTAGCATGGGCGAAATGATGGGGACCATAATTTTGTAAGGGAGGAGGATTTATCCCAATCTTAGGGGGGCTTATAGTTTAAGTTCAGTTGTATAAGTCATAAATTCATATTTTTATGTAAAAGGGAACTTGATACATATTTAATTGACGAAGTCAAACCTAATCAAAATTGACTTCGTCAAGAGGAAACCTTATAAAAAGGAAATAGGAATAGAGTGAAGGTCGGGAAGGAGAGGTCCCAAAATTAGCCTCATTGCATGTAATGGTTCTTCTTAATGGAATCCTTCGTCTCCAAATCTTTATCTTTCTCATATTTTTGTGGTGTATTAAGTTAATGTATTTTTATCAATGTTCTTGTGATTATTTTCATGGTAGATTTGCATAATTTATCTCCTCCTCTCTCAGAATTCAATCCTTTTGAATATTAGCCCTCGAGATCTAGATCAATTTCTCACACAACATTTACAAATTCTCTTAGGTAATTTTCTCAACAATAATCACTCACAGTCGTATCAACCTCAATCCCAACACAATTACCAGCTCTAGCAAGATATCTCCCATACCCACTATGGCTAGCCACTCTTTCCCAACACTCAACTCCATTTTTCCTCACTTATTACTAACTGTAAAAACTCTCCTCTTCTCCCATGATTGCTTGATTATTACTCTTCCCCCGAGGATTATTACACTCAACCCGTGTTGTCATAACTAAGTGGGATGACTTCCTCACCCAACCTTTTACTTGAATTCTATGATTGAGTGTTGAATAAGTCAAAGGGATAAGTTGATAAATAAAAAATGGATTTATGAAGTTGGCTTAAGACTCGAGGCATATCGAAACCCCTCAAAATCCCCATTCATCCCCCTCTCTTGTGGAATCATAGCTCCCCATTACTTTGGTCCTTACTCGTCTACAAATGGGGATGTATTACATTTTATTATTTTCAATGTACAATGTTTACATATTACATGCTTGGCCCATGACCATTCATGATACTTAATGTTGAAACATTTATTTTTTCTAAGATTTAAACTTAAATAGGTTTAATTCTCGTTAAATAAAGACAAACGCGCACTTGGATATCACCATTGATAAGGTCTTTCGTTTGATACAACGATCCTAAGTTCTTGAAAGTTATGGAGCCGCCCACTAGTTAAAGGGTCAAATCGCTAAAAACAGTCTTCAAAATATCGGGTTTCGGGGTTTCACAGACCTAACAGTCCAACATATAAAGAGTCTCAATGTCCCAACATGCGAAATCTCTAAACTACGATAAGTTTTTAGCCATGTTAATTAAGGAGGTAAAAGCAATTAGTACTAACTAATCACATCGAGACTTTGCGATTCAGGGATCCTGCCTCGAGCGACCACCAAAGTCCCAATATACGAAATTGCGAAACTAGCTTAAAATTAAATCGGGTTAATTAAACGACTAATAATGATTAACAATAATTAAATCATATCGCAGTTTCACATTTCGGGAATCCTGTCTTGAACGACAACTTGAAATCTCGATACCCGAAGTCGTGAAACCCTTAACTAATCACGATTAATTAAAAGGTTAAACTTGATTAATATTAATTGATCAAATCGATCTCGCGATTCGGGGATCATAACTTGAAACGAAATAAGATCACCCGAGACTCCAAACCCCGAAATGGATTAAGGTTAAGCACGATTAATTAACAGGATAAATCTTGATTTATTAACACCTTAAACATTCTTATCTCCTGTAAAATTTACGTTGGTTTGAAATGCGGGTAAATTCAAATGATCTCTACGCTTTTCCCAGATCACGAAATATTGACCATTAATGACATTAATAGTTGATTTAGGGAAATGGTTTCAAATAAGATCCTACTTTATCGCCCAAATCTTTTGAATAAAGGAATTAAACGTGTTGTCAGAAAAGGTCTATGCAGATTTATACGCTTAAGGCAAAGAAGATTTTTTCATTTTTTGAATTATATTCTCGTTTTCACATAGCTTGCTTAACGAGATACTTGGTCTTGTGTGTTTTCTATGACAAATAGCAAGTTTTATTTTTAGAATTGCTACCATGCCACCATGAAAAGAAGCCAAAGCGACTAGTGAGGGTTCAGGCCAGAGTTCAAAGGTTATCTCTGATACCTCACCCAAAAGTATAAACAAAGTTAAAACCTAGATGAACGTATTCAACATCCTACAGTACGAGCTGGTAAACTGCCCTAATGATTCAAGCAACAACGAAAAGGAAGACTTATCTATCAAATACAAGACTATTGCTCAGGCAGAGATGCATAAGGTAGCAACAAGGCTGAGTCCTTTACCCTACAATGACATGATTAAATGGGCATTAGATCATGTGGATGTCCCAACTAGAACTATTTTCAATTCTCATAAGGTGGTTGTTGGGTCATTTCTGTCGGAACACATACAGGTGATGTATAAGTTGTCTCCAACATCAAACTTCACTTACAATACCAGTTTTCTAGAGAATTTCAGCAAGAAGGAGTGTGATCAATATGGGAAAAATCTTTCGGATTTTTTCAAGGATTGGTGCTCACGCCCTAAAAAGTTCAGATTTGATTCTCACAGCATATACTCAATCTCATCATTGCAACCACATTTCATGTATATAGCCATGATGATGTGTAGACTTTATGGAAAAGAGAACACAACCCATTTCTTTCTACCATGGGTACCCATTATACACATAGTGGTGGAAGGTTATTCTTTCGACTGGGCCAAGATATTGTCAGACAATCTCGCCAGTGAAATTACAGAATACCAGGCAAAGAAAGCCAAGGGGCAATCAACTTCATTTTTTATGTCAGCTTATATTATGGACGCCATCTATTTTATGATGCCTTTCCCACCAATGGGCTGGAGCTGGACTCCATATAGCGCAGAACCAATTCATATTTATCATTCAAAAATCTGGGAAGACAAGGCGGAAGATTTCTTTTATGAAATCTGTAATTGGGTAGCGATGACGATGCACATTGCTATTTTTGGTCACCCACCTCCTAGAATTTCAGATACAATTGTGGCTAACCTAGATAAAGTGGTAGAATGGTATATCGAGGAGCACTTCTCTTACATTAGAGTGTTCGGTTGTTCAGTTCCCCCATACGCTTTACCGCAATTTTTACCAGACCGATTGGTATGCCGTGAGGTCACACGACAAACTGTACTCGGAGGGATTAGCAAAGAACTCAAAGCCATGCAGAAAAAGGTATGGCCATATTTTCCCTTACAGATTGGTGTATTTTCTTTATTGGATTTCAGCCACTCCGGAGTGGAAGCTGCGACATTAGAAGAAATAAAGTTGGTTAACATTGAATTTAAGAAGCACGACCCGCAGAAGGTTGTGGGTAACCATATGGCCAATTGCAATCTTAAAAAGTATGAACATGAAGAATCCCCTCAAGACGAAGTGTTCCAAGGGGTGAGATCTTACCAAGAAGTTCTGAGCCGAGTTCGACCCCTATCACCTAATAAAATGGTTGACTTTTACAACTTCCAAAAACACCGAAGAAGTAGTCTTCCAAAAGTATTACAATGGGAAAACCCGATGGCTCCTGCTACATGGCAAACAGAGACCCAGAATCCAGAAGTCAGAAGCTCTAGCAAACAAGAAGCCTCAAAAAACTCAGAGAAGTCTGAGATCTCGACTCAGAAAAAGGATATCCCGGTGACAGAGGTATCTAATGACCAGGCCAAAGATCAACCAGAGACATTAACAAAGCAAGGAGAAGATAGGCCACTATCTTCACCAGATAAATCAACTACAGATGAAAGAGGAAGACAATTATCCACATAAATAGGCAACCCCATTCAGAGTGTCACGCCGTTATATTCCACTAGAGGAAACCCCAATACAGAGGTAATAATCGTAGGAGATCTCACGCCCATCTCTATTGAAGAGATACCTCCCTCCGATTTCTTTTTCAGTAAGAAAAGGAAAGTTGTGGTGAAGAAAGAAATGCACCAGAAAGAGGGTGCAATGGTAAAAAAAAACAGAGTATTGTTGGATGGATAGAGTTTGGAAGATGAATATTCTGCTACATAGGTAGTCGGCTCTTTGGGAGCTTTTGCAACAGCTAACCTATTCTCAGTCGATAACCTAAAAGAAAGACTGAAGCAGAGAAATCAAATGATAAGTCAGTTGCAAAATCAAATAAGGAATGCAGAAAAGAATGTCAGAGAAGAAGTCAATAAAGGACTGGAACAGGCTAGAGCTAGTGATAAACAAGAAATCCAAATGCTCAAGTCCAGTCTTGACGAGATGCATAAGAAGATGCAAGTGAGCGAAAGATAGACTATCCAGCAAGATGAGTTGATAAAACAATTGCAAGACAAGGTCAGTTCCACTGAGAAAATGGTTGTGGATATATCATTGTTTCAAGCTCAAGCGTTAGAGGTGATAAAGAAACTAGAAATGGCTCAACAAATCCTGCTCTCTAAAGTAAAAATTGTCCAAAATCATTCTCAGGTGATGGATGAATCATTAAGTAATATTATTTTAAGAGAGAGAGAGGCTATCGTTGCCCGAACTACCTTCCAAGAAGCGGTTATATCATCAGCAAAAGAAGGAAGAGCTATGGCATATGGGTTGTCTATTTTAGAGAAAACCAGAGGTGATATTATACTAAAGACTTGGGAGTCAAACATAGCCGAAGGTAGGAAAATGGCTAAGGAATTGAAAGAATGTTGCGAAGAAGTTTTTTGTTCACTTAACAAAGAATTATTAGGCTTCTATAAAGAAGATAGTTCTGGAACACTGGGTCAGATTAATATAGCCAAACATCATCTTGACATTAAAACAAATATGGAAGAAGCACAAGCTGAAATATCAAAGATAAAACAGGTTGATATTGCTCAAATAGATAGATGGATAGTGAAGCCTAATCTACAACTACAGTCTATTATTTTAGAGGATAGATGGATAGAAGAGAGATTGCCTCAGCTGGAAAATAAATTATACATTTTTTAGGCTAATAACTTAACAGGGTCTTTCGGGTTGGTAGCCGAATTTGTGAGCAGGTACATCAAATGCATTGAGCAGGGAAAAGGTAGTACCTCTGGAAACAAAAGAATACAATCTGTGTACATTATCTATTTTGGAGCTAGAAGACAGGAAAGGAAAATGTTCATGCCAACATAACGAGAAGATCAAGAAGATTGCAAATGAAGCATTTCAGTTTCCATATTTTGTAATTTTAATTATTCTTAAGATAGAGGAATTCCAACCGTTTGAGGTTGAGAACTTTTGTATAAATACATATTTGAAAGAATGAGCAAAGGCTACTTATTGCCGGTTGTAATCGAGAAAACTCTCCTCATTGAGAATTAATACAGGTGCAAATCATAGATTCCATATTTCGCCCATTTGAGTTATGTGTTCTTCTGTCTTTCCACATTCTAGCGATTTTTCATATATTTCCTTGATGAATGCCTGATCGCAATTTAGTAGAACATCTACTGTGGTTATGTTTCACTTAGTTATCTAATAACAAACAACTTTTCCTCTGTATTTACTGTTAGTAGGTACAAGACCTGTGAATTAATTAGATGGCTACATTTTATGCTTCATTTAAAGGTTATATTATCTATTTTCTTCTTCTGTAACAAAGTAAGATTCTTTTGTATTTGATGCCTTGCTTTCTCTAATAGCTTTATTTTTTTCTCTCATTACATCCAATATTTTCAAATTTAACTCAGACACGAAAAACGGCCTCTGAGATGTCATACTATTAATTCAATTTAAGGAGTTTTTCTCACATAACTGAGACAGAAAGGGCAAACTTTTAAATTTTTCTCATTTCCTGATGCCTGACATTGTGCTTTGAGCCTTAAGTACAAACTCAGGAACAACACTTACAAATATACAATGCTACATCAGGGTCAAAATTGGGTTGTTGCCGAAACAATGATCAACTGCAAGTATAATCAACTTCATAGTAGGATGAAATCCCATCTCTATTATCTTCAAACAACACCATATCCTCGACTACATGATGACCACCTTTAGAGAGGCTGTCATCTTCTAAAATATGTTCTCTATACACATATAAAACTTCAAATCTCAAGGATCGAGAAGGGATACAGTGATCAACTTTAGAGTGGGATGAAATTCTATCTTTGATATCTTCAAACATCACTCTACCCTCAACTATGTGATGACCATTTTTAGAGAGATTGTAGGCTACCAAATTATGTTATTTGTATACATGCTTTACATATTATTTATAAAATTAGCTTTGTGAATACAAGACCCATTTTTATTAGAACCTATACATTTGAAAAGTATTGAGACAAATGGTGAGTGCACCCAATGTCAACAAAGTCAACTTACTTGGATAATATAACCACACCATGCTCATAAGAATTGCAAGACCTTAGCCTCTCATAAGTACCTCTTGAATATTGTTCACAAGTATGTCATCCATGCAAAAACATAGTAATAGCAACTAGTCAAGGTAATTCTATAAGCTCACAAAGGAAATAAGATTAGCATTGATAATGAATCAACCTTAATATCATAACCTATCAACAATATGTATTTTCCTATAGTGGTGATACTAAAATTGAAAATTGTCAATAATGGTTTATAGATAAGATTGAGGACTGAAAAATGAATTCATATAATGGCACTTCATCTGTATGGTGGATTGATATGTCATTTCTTTTGTATGACACCTCCATATAGAATCTTTATCTTGGACACATCACAACAAACTGACAACTAAAATTAAACAGAGATATGGAATTGAAAGTTTCCAGTCAAGTCTTCTTTGTAGGTACTCAACATGAAAAGTCAAAATCATTATTTAGTCTCCATGGAGATTGGAAATTAAAGAAGGTTGACTTTTATAGGTTGAATATGCTTTTGTGGAGTCTAAATTGGCCTCTTCATCGTATGCCTTTGATTTTTGATCTACTCATCTAAATTGGCCTCTTCATCGTATGCCTTTACTTTTTTATCTACTCATCTCCAAACTATTGTCACTTTCAAAAGTGAGTAATTCATTACTTGCTCCTTGTGGATCCGGATTACATTGAGAACGAGATGAGAAACAAATGAAAATATAGAAAAAAAAACACAAAAATACAGTGAAACCCCAACTTCTATTATTGAATAACAAAATATTGTAGAACAAAAACTAGCTAGAATGGTGGTAGATTATCTATGAAGAGAAAATACGTCAGCTATACTCATTCGCAATAATCATTACATCACACTCCATTGCGTGCTCAAAGGACCTCCTTCACCTTGATTATATATGAGAGAGTGGGAGGAGAATAATTCCCATGATGTGTGTGGGATAAATTTATCTAAGTTTACAAAATGCCATAGGCATGTAAAACACTAGGACTTCCCAGGAGGTCACCCATCCTAGTACTGCTCTAGACCAAGCATGCTTAAATATGTATTTTTGATGGGATCCGGTGCATTAACGTTGTAGGCATGTACATAAGACCACTAGGAAATCATTACATGATGGATGTAATTAACAAATGGAGATGGAATTACATTGCATTCCCCATCAAAAGGGTGAATATCGTTGTTTGTCAAAACCATAGGCTCAAAAGTGTTAATTTAGTGGAAAAGGTGGATGGCCACCGAGATCCACATAGATCATTCCTCCCCCTTAGAAATAAATTGTTCCCATTGCGTCAAGTTCCCTCATGAGATGGGGAAACTTTTGTTGAATTTGAACTTTGGTGAGTCGCTTGCACTGTTGAAGTAGTTGTCCTACTTGTACTTGGCATTAGCCTATTGAAGGATGTCATGAACCTATTGTTAGAGGTGATGGATCTGTTCAACAAATCTAGTTTCATGATCTACCTTGATCTGAGTGTGGGAAGACTATGTTGGTGAATATGCAACATTAAGAGTTATATCAATGGGGGATAATGGTTAGAACTCCAAGAACACCTGAAAAGGGTCATGGCCAATAGAGCTATGAATGTAAATGTGTTGAACCTGCACATAATAGATCTAGATAAACAATTATACACACATTTGCAGAGAAAATTTGAGAAAGAAGAAGAAGGAGAGAAAGAATGAAAGAATTATCATTAACCGTTGTGAATAATGAATAATTTACACATGATATACTTTGTATAACTCAATGAGTGCGCACTGGAGGAGAACCAATGCACCATAGTGGTGGTCTAGAGTAATCTAGACACACACCAATAGTTACGGGAGTGAACTGCCACCTAGTATAGTCTCTCGGGCAGTTACGGGAGTGAACTGCCACCTAGTTGAGTTAACTAGTCAACCAGTCTTCAGTTAATTGAATGAACAGAGAGTAGTGAGGAGTTAACTCATGGAATCAAGGGTAATGTGTCAGTCTGGTGATGATACCAAGGCAAGTTTGAATTAACATGGTGATGATCCCATTGTTGCATGGTGACAAAACCAATGCAGCATCTAAACTCAACTCAACTAGTCAAACTGAAGTGTCAACTGAAAGAGAATATTCTCTAGGTGGAATATTCTCCCCTAAAATATAGAAGATTGGATAATAACTAATTATGACTAATAAACAAGGAAAAACCGTAGGAAAAAAAAATCTTGGGTGTGTGTGAAGTAACTCCAACACCCCCCCTGAACATCACTATGGTGAAAATAAAGAATGGGTCCCAGCAACGAGGCCATGTTAGGTACCCAAATACAAAAGATACACTGAAATAAAGTGAGGAAAGAGGGAAAACCTCATGGAAAAAAACCCCCTTCAAGGTACAATGTACGTAAAAAGAAGAACTACAACTTCTAGGAAACTGTGTCCTTCACTCCAAGACGACTTCGCAGAGAATGGAATTTATGCTCACTAAAGGTCTTGGTGAAGATTTCTATCATATGTTCTGCTGAAGGGAAAAAATTTAAGTCGATGATCCCCTTGTGCACTAAGTCCTGGATGTATTTCATGTGGATATTGATGTGCTTTGTCCGTTGCCTATGAAATGGATCTCTACAGAACTTCAGAGTGCTCTGGTTATCACACAAGATGAAGATCGGTCGATGAAATTGAATGCCCAACTCAGTGAGAAAGTGTTGTAGCGACATAGCCTGAATGGTTATGTTAACTACCCCTCTGTACTCTGCCTCAACTGAAGATAGAGCAATGGTAGCTTGCTTCTTGCTTGACCAACAGATAGGCCTGGAACCAAGACTGGGTGAGTAACCATATGTGGACTTGTGATCAATGTTATCGCCAACCCAGTCAGAATTAGTAAACCTGATGAGATCTAATGTAGATTTTATTGCATAATGAATCCAAAAGGTGATGGTTCCCTGTATGTATCAAAGGATACGCTTTGCAGCTTTCCAATGTAGCTCATGCAAATCTTGCATGAACCTGGAAACTGCGCCAACCGCATATGAGAGGTCTGCTCTAGAGTGTGTGAGATACAACAAGCTCCCCACTAGCTATCTGTACAGTGTGTTGTCAACCATTGGAGTCTCCCCTCCATCCTCAAGTTTGACTCTTGATAGGAAAGGAGTCGGAGCAGAATTGTAGTCTGTCATGTGAAATCTCTCAAGGAGATCTCGTGCATACTTGGCCTAAGACAGTTTGATTCCTGATGCATCCTGACCGATCTCGAGTCCAAGGAAGAAGTGTAGCGGACCCATGTCCGTCATCAAAAACATGTCATGTAGAATCCTCTTGACTGCAGTAATCGCTGAAGTCGAGCACCCGATGATCAGCAATTCATCGACATACATAACTAAAAGTAGAAGTGAATCAGTCATCCTAAGCATGTAGACATTCGGGTATGATTTACAACATACAAAGTTCTATGACAACAAGTAGGAATCCATCTTGTCATACCATGCCCTCGGAGCCTGCTTGAGTCCATAAAGTGGCTTCTTCAATCGATAGAACAAAGATTAGTCCTGCATAAATCCATGGGGATGCTCCATATAGATCTCCTTAGAGAGATAACCATGAAGAAATGCATTCTTCACGCCCATGTGATGAACTTCCCATCCGTTGGCTGCCGCAATGGCAAGTATCAATCGTATGGAATCCATCTTCGCTATTGGAGTGAGGGTCTCATCATAGTCAATACCATGTACCTGTTGAAAGCCTTTGGCGACAAGCCTGGCTTTATATCTGCTAATTTGTCCATCCACTACGCTCTTGGTCCTATAGACCCATCTGCATCTAACAAGTTTCCTCCCAGAAGGAACGGGAACTAGATCCCAAGTTTGGTTCTCGAGGAGGGAGTTGCACTCTTCCTGCATGGCGGATTCCCAAAACGGATTTCAAGCAGCATCTCCATAAGACTGTGGATCTGAAGACTGAACCAAGAAAAGATGCCTAGAGGGAAATGGTTCAATGGCAGTGAGTGCAACATGAGGCTCCTTGAAATCAGATTGATTCCTCCTAGTATCATCTAGATCACCAACGAGATCACCTGCATCCTGAAGAGTAGTATGTTCCCACTTGGGCCTCTACTCGGGCTCTGCAACTGCCTTTGGATGCTCTGACTCTGCATCTGACTGTACTGACTTTGAATCATCTGATTTCTCTGAATCAGAACTCTTGTCTGAAGAAGAGTCTACATGTGCATGCTCATCATCTTGGACAGGTGGAAGAGTGAAGGTGTCTGCATGCGGTTGTTGAGGTACATGCGAGACACTTTCCTCGAATTGGACACTACGCTCAATGATGAGTCGGTCCGAGGAAAGATCAATAGGTTGATATCCCTTCACACTATTGGGGTATCCAACAAAAATGCACTCAGTGCTCTATGGATCAAGTACCTTCCTCTTTTTAGAGGGAATCCTAGCCCATGCATGTGAACCGAAAATGCGAAAGTGGGTCACTTCCGGTTTGAGTTCGCTCTAAGCCTCGTAGGGGGTCTTATCCTTGATAGATCTATAGGGATATCTGTTTTGGATGTATGTTGCACAGTTAAGTGCTTCGGCCCATAGTCTCTATGGTATTGACTTTGCATGCAGCATGCAAGATGCCATCTCCTTTAGAGATCTGTTTTTCCGCTCAACAACTCTATTTTGCTGCAGAGTATAGGGAACTGTGTGTTGCAACTGAATCCCTGCCTCATGCAAAAGATTATGGATCTCGTGATTTACATACTCTCCCCCGTTATTAGTTCGGAGGACTTTGATCTTTTTTCTGGACTGTGTCTCAACCAAGGCTTTGAAATCTTTGAGGTGTCGAAATACCTCGGATTTTTGCCTGAGAAAGTAGATCCATGTAAAACGTGAGAAATCATCAACAAAAATGAGAACAAACCTCACTTTGTTGATGGATGGATGCGGAAAAGGACCCATAAGGTCATTGTGGATCAGATCTAAAGGTGTGGAAGCTCGCTGAGACTTTCCTTTGTCAAATGTCTCTTGAGGGTGTTTTCTGAGAACACATCCCTCACACACTCCCTTGAAGAAATGGATGTATGTTATACCATCAACCAATCTGTGCTTGCTAAGTTGTTGCATGTATCTAAAATTCAAATGTACAAACCTTTTGTGCCATATCCTACTACTTTCATCAGCATGAGTAAGAAATAAAACAGAATCAGGTTCAAAGAATTTAGAAAATGTATACAATCTAGACTGATAATTTACCTCACCAGTAGAAACCCTGGAGTTGGTTTTCATGTCATAGATGTCCATGAAATTTGGTGTGAATATGACTTTCTTTCCAGTGTTGGAATTCGTCATCTGATACACGGAGAGAATTTTGAAAGAAAGTTTGGGAACGTGCAGCACATTCTTGAAGCTTTTATTGGTGAGTTCAATCCTTCCTTTGTCGGTGACTTCGGCATAAGAGTTGTCTCCCATCAGAATAGGAGGACCTTTGCATGCATCCAAAGAATAATATACTTATTTTGAGGCAGCCATGTGATGCGATGCTCCTGAATCTATGATCCAAGCATCAGGAGAGGAGTTGATGGCAATCAAGGCATGGCTAGAATTGTCTTTCTTGGCATTCAGATCTTCTGGCTTCTTCTTCTTAGCACCCTCGGGGATGTGATCTCCAAGGTTGTTTTTCTGAAGTATTTGAGACATCAGATCTATTTTTTTTTGCATGCATGCGGATTTTGAATGGAATCCTTTGTGACAGTACGTGCATTTCTCCCCTTTTCTTCCCTTTTCTCCTTTGGATCCGGAGGCTTTGGTCAAGGGTTTTGTGTACCCTTCCTTCTTCGGATGTGCATGAGCTTTTCGTTTATATCTATCTTTAGATTTCTTATATTTTTGGCTGCCATCATGCACAGTGAGTTCATGCGCCCTTCAACGTTTGATCGTGCCCAGGTTGATGAGCTTGGTTTGCTCTTGTGTCAGGGATTCGATAAAGTCATCAAGAGAAGGCATCTTCCAGGTGGTTCCAGGGGTGAATCTGACAGTATGGAATGTGGAAACGAATGCAAATAATTCAGGACCAAGATTGGAGAGAATGGTGAGAACCATTTTTTTCTCCTCCTTCGATTTATCAACCCTGCAAGCTTTGAGTTGCGACAGTAAATCCTTGAATTTTGTAAATAAATCTTGGATATTCTCGAAGCTTTTTGGATCCAATGTGAGCAGGTCCACCTCCAGCATGTGTCCCCTCATATCATCCTATTTTCCAAAGATCCCTTCCAAGGTGGTCTAGGCTTCATTGGGAGTCTTACAGGAAGATATATGAAAAAGGAGATCGGGAGAAATAAGACTGCAAATTGTTCCGAGTGCCTCATCCATGTGATTTAAATACTTGGATTTTTCTATGGCTAATGTTGGTTCTGTATCTGTATTCAAGGTTAATCTATACAACCCTCTGGTTCAGAGATGTATGGCTATTTTCTTCTTCTATGCAAAATAGTTGTAAGGTGTAAGAATGAATTCTTTTTGGAAATCCATCTTTCCGCTGTCTTCAATCTTTTGTACCTACAAAACAATTTGGTGTAGCTTTTGCTTAGCAATCCATCGGCTCTAATACCATGTAAATGTGTTGAACCTGCACAGAATAGATCTAGATAAACAATTATACACACATTTGCAGAGAGAAATTGAGAAAGAAGAAGAAGGAGAGAAAGAATGAAAGAATTCCCATTAACCGTTGTGAATAATGAATAATTTACACATGATATACTATGTATAACTCATTGAGTGTGCACTGGAGGAGAACCAATGCGCCATAGTGGTGGTCTAGATTGATCTGGACACACACTAGCAGTTACGAGAGTGAATTGCCACCTAGTCTAGTATATCAGGCAGTTACAAGAGTGAACTACCACCTAGTTGAGTTAACTAGTCAACTAGTCTTCAGTTAACTGACTAAACAAAGAGTAGTGAGGAGTTAACTTAGGGAATCAAGGGTAATGCGCCATTCTGGTGATGATACCAAGGCAAGGTCGCATTA
Organism: Picea mariana; assembly: GCA_032191745.1. Classification (NCBI taxonomy): domain Eukaryota; kingdom Viridiplantae; phylum Streptophyta; class Pinopsida; order Pinales; family Pinaceae; genus Picea; species Picea mariana. Next base: position 140,036 of record JASDQU010738325.1, read on the forward strand.
TCATGGTGAAAAAACCAATACAGCATCTAAACTCAACTCAACTAGTCAAACTGGAGTGTCAAACTGGAGTGTCAACTGAAAGAGAATATTCTCCAGGTGGAATATTCTCCCCTAAAATATATGAGACTGGATAATGACTAATTATGACTAATAAACAAGGAAAAACCTTAGGAAAAATAAATCCTAGGTGTGTGTGAAGTAACTCCAACAATGAAGGGTTCTATTATAACTATGGTGAACATATGGAAGACTCTCATTCTATGGAAGGGAGTGTCTGTAGATTGTAACTCTAATTTATGAAGATGCAATAGGAAGAGTTATATCAATGGGGGCTAATGGCTGGAACTCCAAGTACACGTGAAAAGGGTCATGACCAATAGAGATATGAAGGGCTCTATTATAGCTATGGCTAACATATGGAAGACTGTCATTCTCTACAAGGGCGCATCTATAGATTGTACCATTGGTAAGGGAGCACCAAGAACTAAGTCAATGGAATGCTTGACTTGGAAATGCAGAGGCACACCCATATGTGAAAAAATATATCTATGCTCCTCTACAATATTGATGACCTTCTTCTACTATATAGAAAGGTCTTGGTCCGAGGTTGTGGTGGTCACAATGACCTTCTGATTGGATCATGAAGAGGAAAAATTTATGGTCTGAGAGATTACTTTGCAGCACTATTTTATCAAGGTTAATGAAATGGCAGTAGTCACAACTATCTCTAGTATCCTGTAGAGCTAACCTCCCAGAGTAACAATGACACTATGCATTCAAGACTCATAAATAGAGTGATGTTTCCACATATAGGTTTGTCCTAAAAGAACATCACATAATTAAAGTGGGGAAACATCACACAATACCTCATTTTTGAATGGTCCGATGTCGTAGGATAGACAACATTGTAGGCTAACGTGAATGTCTCGTCCCTCGCTCAACCAACCAATGGTGTATGGTTGGGAGTGTGGCATCATCGACAACTTCAATCTCTTGATGACCTCAATTGGGATCATGTTCTTATGGATCCCGTTGTCAACAATGAAATGTAGTGGGTTCCCCTTCACCCATATAATTTAATGGAAGAGGTGCTCCCCCTCCTCAAGTTCCTTTGAATCGTCTGGTTGGATATTTGTGGTTACGATGGTATCATTGGATTTTGCATCAATGATCCACTTTCACTGTTCTTAATCAGATTCTAAGTCAATTTCCAACTCCTTTCTTTAAGCTCGGCCAACAATGTTTGTTTCGAGCGACATTCATTAGTGTTGTGCTAGGTGCTTTTGTGGAACTCACACCACTTTACAGTGTCCTTCTTCGTCTTCCTGTTACACTTATTTTTCTGCGGCTTGGATTGGTTGTCTTGAGGTTTTCCTTCCTTGCTATGTCCCTTGCTCTGTGAGTTAGGGCCACCTTTTCCATGATTCTATGGTTGTAGATTTGCAGACCTAAACTCTCATTTACTTCGCTACTTAAATTTCTTCTCAATTTTGACAGCATATCGATAAGCAGCTCCTAGTGAGGAGATGTCCAAGAAATACATCTCAGTTTGGATGTACCTTTGTAGGCCACTGCGGTACTTCAGAACCAAGTGTATCTCAAAATATTGAATACCCATATTTGAGTGCAAGGTGTGGAATATGTTGGTATAATCTGGCATTGTCTGGTCTCTCTTCTAACACAGAGTTGTCCATCTCATATATTGATCGTCATAGCTTCCAACAGGGTAGAACTCCTCCTTGAGGGCATCCACAGAGGCTTCCCAGGTGGGTTCTCTCCCAAATGGCATAAATTCATCTGCGGTGTCCCTCTCCCAGTAACCTTCCCACCAAGATTTGACATGGGGAATGGATTTAAGGTGTGCGAAGGTGATATTTTCGTAATTGGAAAATTTTTGGACAGAGTAATAACCTTCTAGTAAATTCAACCAGTTCTCTAAATCATTTGCATATATATGGTTTTCAAATAAGGGGATATCAAAATTAACTTGTACCTTGAAGGGTGTCATGCCTTTGAAATGGATTCTTGTTAAATATGCCTCAGTCTCCATTGGTATTCGTCGAAGGATTTGAGCAAATTCGTCCATTATTTTGTTCCTCTGTCGCACGAGGGCTTCCTCGAGCAACATCTTGAAAGGATCTCCTACTCTGTAATCTCTAGTCTTTTCTTTTGCCATGGGAGGTCGCTTAGGTTAGGAAGAGTGGTCGTCCCCAAGAAAAAATAGCTCAGGACCCAACTTTTTATACCATAACCTCGACGAGGACATCCATCAAGGAATAACAAGGGGAAGATTGCTCGGATACCAATGATCTGGATTATATTGAGAACAAAATGAGAAACAAACAAAAATATATAAAAAAACACATAAATACAATGAAACCCAACTTCTATTAATGAATAACAGAATATTGTAGAACACAAACTGGCTAGAATTGTGGTAGCTTATCTCTAAAGAGAAAGATATTCCAACTATGCTCATTCACAATAAGCATTACAACACACTCCATTGCATGCTCAAAGGACCTCCTTCACCTTGATTATATATGAGAGAGTAAGAGGAGAATAATTCCCATGATGCATGTGAGATAAATTGGTCTATGTTTACCCCCGGATATAGATGATAGTGAGTTCCACTTGGATCCCACCAACGTCACCTCTAGCACACGCCTTGAGGAACACCTGGCTCTCGCCCCCTCCACTCTCCATGTAATTTAATCTTGGGCTCAACTCGAGGCTCTGGGATTTAATTCTACGAGCCTCTCCTCTCTGGTTCTATTTAAGTCGCAGTACTATGGCATCGTGAGTGGACCTGCACATGATGCAAGCATTGAATGCCTAGAACTCCTCTCTTACAACCCATAGAACCCTCCTATCCTCGCTCATAATGCTCAGCCTTTGGCTCTCACTCCTGCTTCTAATCGACAAGCCTTACTCACGTGCTCAGAGCTCTCCCAACAACCTTCTATTGATATTCCCCGCTAGTCTTCTCCTTCCCTCGCTCCAGCCCTGCATCAACACACATAGAGTGCATTAGGATCCCACTATGCCTAGACGAATGCGCACAACTCCTCGCCTAGGGAGAGGGGGACGAGGAGATCGAGTGACAAGATCACACTTTCTTCCAACCATCATCAGTCAGAAAGGTTATGGAAATTTTGTCTCCCACTCCATCAGGAAATTGTTGGAAGAATGGGAGGAAGAGATGACCAACTACCATCCAGAAACCATGCACACATAGAGGCTCCGCAAAAGCTATTGGACGATAAAGAACTTGTTGACTCGTGTCCTCCTCATTCTTTGTGTCCTCCTCATTCTTCCTGATGTCTTCATTATGAGTCCCTTTGACTCACCTTAGTCTCCTGGTGCCCAACCGCTGCCTTTGGATTACCACCATGACAACCTGGCACCCTCAGACATCACTTGCAAGCAAATGATGCCTTCGGAAATCACCTGCAAGCAGACAACAGAACCTCAACCGGTAAAAAATGTAGCTTAAATGAGCGACGCCCATATCCCCCCCCCCAATGTGGAAAGTCGATAGCAGTGACCTACCTTCCCCATCATCCTTCCTCAAGTGCACATGACTTCCAGCCAGGGAGGAAAACTCCAACTCCTCTAGCAATGGCGACAACGAATTTTTTAGTTGTCCAGTGATTGAAGAAATCCCCCCCAGCCAACTTCCTTCTTAATTCTATCGCTCTCATATTTTGTCAGGTTTCCCATGTTTGACTCAATTATAGTTTTGTTTATGCTGAATTACACTCTACCAAGACATGATTTTGTTTTGTGCGCCTAGTTTCCCTCCATGTGCAAGCCTGTTTTTTTCCTGGTTTTTTACTGCCTAGTTTCCTAGTATAGGAAGGCATAGACTTAGAACTCTATGTATTCCTCTCTGGCGTTCCTTTCTCATTTTACCTATGTTATCTTGATTGTAATTTTACTATATTATTAATGAATTAGCTCAGGTATTTACAAAAAAATAAATTGGTCTAAGTTTACAAAATGTCATAGGCATGTAAAACAGTAGGACTTCCCGGGATTTAACCCATCCCAATACTACTCTAGCCCAAGCATGCTTGACTATGGAGTTATGATGGGATCTGGTGCATTAACGTTGTAGGGTACATAAGGCCACTAGGCAATCATTACATGATGGATGTAATTAACAAATGGAGATGGAATTACATTACATTCCCCATCAAAAGTGTGAATAGCATGATTTATCAAAACCACAGGATCGAAAGCGTTGATTTAGTGGAAAAGGTGGATGGCCACCAAGATTCACATGGATTAGTTGTCTTACAAAAAAAAATCTAAGCATAAGTAATATAATCTAATGATATCCATAATTGAAAAATTAATAGATATAGTTAAAAAAAAATCTTTTGAAACATGCAATTCTACATTGATAAAAATGTGTGCACATGATATGAGAAAATCCTACAACTTTTTCATGCCAAATGTCTCTGATCTTCAACTTATAAATAAATACACAAACATTTGAATCATGATAAAAAACATGTCACTTAATTTTTTTGGTCTTGAGTCACATGAGTATGTCCAAATAAGCAAGATGCTCTATAGGCCAGGCAAGGTAGGTCCATGTTATTTTTTCTTTTCATGTAAAGTTTTGTGAGAGAGGAGAAATTGCAAGCTTTTCTACTTTCACATATTGCACTTAGCATGATTAGCATCTAAGAGCATAATTAAATCTTGGGTTAGTTATAAAATGCAAAGAGAATCTAGAAAACCTACCACACTTCTATTTACAATAGTGTTTGTACTTTTATCATTATCTATTAAGTCAAAATTGTGCTTTCAACAATGCACTTCTAGAATGATTATGAAACACAAACATCATCTAGAATTCTAGCTATGACACTTTTATTTACAAACATGTTTATACTTGCATCATTATCTATCTAAGTCAACCAAAGAATGATCCAAGTAGAAACTCTATTGTGATTGGAAGTGCTTATAATGTTCCAGAATCACGTAAGAACTACCCTACTGAAAGAAAAGTTTTGAATCAACTAGATAATGATGCAAGTTGTAACATCCCCCCATATACAACACAAAGGTAAGTGAATACAATGAAGTAGCATATATTTTTTTTAAATAAACAAAGTTATGAGATTATCCACTTCGACAATTTATAAACAAGGAAAATTAATTTACAATGACACCAATATAGGTATTCAATCTATTCATATTCAACATCACTATAATTTCCAATGAACCAAAATATACCCTTATGCAACATTACAACAAGAGTCAATGATACAAATAACATATAGCATTTTAATAGGCCTAACTTATGAAGATTTAATAACATTAGGTCACACAAAGATAGTGAATTTAGCAATGTATACCCGCCCAACATCCTACACCTGCAAGGTTAGGACCTTCAAGACACATAATGAACGCTCATAGTCCAGGATTATTTTGACCGGTTTTGACCATTTAAGGTCTAAGGACTTGCAGTTGTTCTGAGGAACATGAAGATGTCTACTCCCATAACCAATCCTAATCTAATTTAAAGACTAAATTCAACAATGAAATAACTAAACTAATATTTCATCTATGCAAAGGGACGAACAATTCAATATTTTAGGAACTACTTAAAAACAATGTTGAGTTTAAAAGTTTCTAACTAGCGATGTGACCCAAAAAAAAATACATGCCAAACTCATTGCATCTACCTCTATTAAGATTGCACAAATTGCGCCCTTTTACTTTAATCCAAGGCGTAGGTGATGAATTATGAATTATTCAAATATAACATTTTAGTATTCAAATATCCAAGGCGTTGATCGCGTACTCCAGACGAAGTAAGAATAAAAGAAATCTACATTTTAGTATTGTATCAATTTGATCAATGGAGACAAGTTCGCAAGGAGGTGAATTATAGAAGGTTTAAAAAATTTTCAAAAATCAAGTTTCATGGAAAGAAGTTCACTGCACCTGAAGACTAAAAAAAAATGAATCACAACCAATAGTAGATTCAGATTGCTTCAATCATTCAATTAGAAATTGAAGGCGAGATATTTCCAATCATGGACTACTAAAAACATATGACAAAACAAAAAAACGTTAAGGTGCTCAAGTAAGGCCTATCGTTACCCAAAAGTAGTGACAGTCTCAACATTTTTGTCCAACTGCAATTTCGAATGATCGCTTATTAGAATATGACGGTCTTTAGTTTTTTGTATTGTTTCCATCTATTAATTGTAAGAATATGGTTCAAATAAACAATTAAAAAGCAGAATAGTATCAAATGATTGAATACTAACCGCACTAGAACATACTTTGTAACATGTAACAATTGTATATACGGAACAAGGAATTATGCTGAAATTTGTGCTTTCTTGTGACTACTCAGAATCGAATTTAACCCATACACTTGTTCCATTACAAGATAATAAAGATTTCAATTATTATTTTTGTTCTTTTGTAAAAAACATAATCATAAAAACATAATTCAATTCAATAAAAAAATAAAATTGGATTACATCAACAATCCTCCATTGAATCTATTGATATACAATATGATTTCAATATCACAGTAAAATATTAACATATAAAATACCATAAACCCAAAGATGATATTCAACTTGATCTTGTGCAACACTCTCTTCCTTCCGCTTGCTAACTAAAAGACTTCACCGGTACCTCCCAGCCAATGCTAGGGGTCCTCTTCTTTCCCCTTGGCCCCTCTAGCCGCAAAAGGGCCACACACAGTAAACCATATCTCAAGAGCACAAACTTTCCTTCGCAAGGAAAGGATTCCACCTCTTGCACAAGTTTGAAACCCAACTCACACAAATAAACTTATTCAATAAAAATTTCAGCAACATTTCATTCATCCAACAATAGGGTAAATTCTCTCTTCCTCACCATTCATTATATAGGAAAATTCACCTTGACACATGTCATATCATGCACAATTAGTTAATTTTTAATCATTAAATTAAATATTATTCACCCACAACACATGACACACTCTCCTCAATTGCACATGTTAAATCTCTTTTTAATTTAAATAATTAGGTGTTTTCCCTCACACCCACAATTAGTTCCTAAATTTCCTCCTAGTTGTCTCTTAGTTCCCCAATTCCTCTTTTATTGTGTCCCCTAACTAAATTTCAGTTGGATTTTGATTAGGACTCTTCTCTTAGTTAGGATTTAGAGTTTTAATTAACTTAGGAGACTACTCTATGTTAACAACCCATTCTCTCATGAAATGATCTATTTTTAATTAAAAATTCTTTTTATTAATAACATGCACATATCTTAATTTATTCTTCCCTCTCTAGATTTTAATTAGTCTAATCTCCCTTAACTCATTTATAATTTTATTTAGTCCAAACATCTAGACTTAGACTTTTGGTAAGTTTTTCTAGTTTATAATTTAATAATAAATCGTATATTCTTTTCTAACAAAGTCTAAGCATTCATTTAATTTTCTAAGGCTTTCTAGATTTTTATACTGACTCAAAATTTGTTTATGCGACGTGCCCTTCAAGACACATTGTCATGCTCCAAAGGTGTCACTCACCATTGACTAGTTTGGAAGTTTGTCAGATGCTTGGAGTCAACACTCCACTGGTCGACCTTGTGTGAGACTAAGGGATTTTATGAGGAATAATGAATCTGCCTTATTGTGTGCCCCTCATAATTCCTCGTGAGTGATTGTCTCATTCTGCCCTCACAGAATTTTGGACCTCTCAAAACAAGGTAATCATTTTCCTTCAGTTCAGGTCACAGTGGGAGTGCTAGTAGGCTGTGAAAGGGACACTGCCACACCTCTCCCTCATTCGTATGGTATATGTGTATGACTCATTTACTCCGTATGTGAGTCGGAATAGCAAGAGTCACCATGTTTGCATCCACTAACAAAGATAATGTCAATAATCCTTATACATGAAATCCATACTAAATCATCATCAAATATATATGCATATAAATCAAGTACTCAAACCAAAATAAAAGTCCACTCCCTGACTCAATCTGGAGTCCAAGGAAGTCTGTTGATGCCATGAGCATCCTCCACCTGTCATGTTTCCTGCACACTTAGGAAACCTCATCATAATACTTGTCAATGCTTTATATATCAATATCAATTTAAATTCTAAATCATAGTGTGAACGCATAAACCAAATCTGACAATCATAATGTACCATGTTTTTAAACTAGATCACTTGCTCGCAAGTGTCCTCAAAGAATAAGTCAATGTTTAAATGTGACCAATGGAACTAGATGTTACACAAGTACAAACACGTTTGTAAATAAAGGTGTGGTAGGCCTTCAAAATTCTTTTTGCATTTCATAACCACTCCAAAATTGCCCTGTTTAAAGTAAAATTTTGATATGGCCGAAGAACGAATATAGGGACATTGTGATGGTTCATCCTTTAATACAATATCTTCTTTCCACATCTACTAAATTTTATTGAGATGAGATGAATGGACTGATGTTTCTACTAAGATATATTGTCTTACATTATATGTATCATCGATGCACATAGTAAAATGACTAAAAAATGGTGATATAAGTGAGTGTAATGCACTTTACATTGGATTTTTGTAGGAAATAAAACCAAAGGAAAAATGTGTTTTGTTATGGAATCCTTGTATCATGGTGCTGCATTTTTCCCTTTGAAAATGACCCATACCAATGGTCTGAAAAAACGTTGCTTGTGGTTGCAAATTCAAGATGGGAAAAAGAGGACCATATATGGTCATAATAGCTTGACAATGTTGACCAATCATCACCATCCTTAGGCTAATATTGTCATGCATGTTCCTTAAATCTTGTCTTAAACTTGAGATGACTAGCAACATTCCTCTATATCACTGGCAATATTTTCCTGCGGACATAATTAAATCATTGTAGGATGGGGATTGCATAGTGAAATTATCCCTTTAACATCAATATATTAACATTTTTGCATATATTTCTCTCAATAAAAATCAATGTATCGATGTCTTGGGGATGGAGTTGCACTGCAAAATTACCCTCTAATATTCGTATATCTACATTAGGGATGTTGATTTGATTCCCTTCGCATTTACCTATCGATGTTTGCAAGGTCGTTACAATTTCAATACCGTTGAAATTTCAATGGTGCATAGTATGGGTCTTTCTTGTCAGTTTAATGAATCTTAGTAATGTTGATTTAATGGAATTTCAAGGAGTGTTACACATTATTTTCGTCATCCCTATGATCGTTAATGATGTAAACCTATCTATTGCCTTTAGAGGGGTCACAGTGGCCTAAGTTCCTGAAGAGAGAAGGAAGAAGAACTTTTCCTGAGAAAAGAAGTTGCTTTTTTCTATGTAAAAACCTTATAAAAAGAAATGT
>JASDQU010738325.1:149564-176728 GCA_032191745.1 Picea mariana
ATCCGAACGGTTTGGATCTTACTCGCTTTCATGATTTAGTGGGATCATCCTAACCTCCTCACCTTATCTTCTTCAGCTTATAAAAGGAGAAGAGTTCTCATGGAGAAAGTTAGCTTTTGTGTAGCTTTTGGTTGGCTTGGAATTATTAGCTTGGTTGGAGTGGCTTTGAGATTTGTTTTGTCAAGATAGATTGTGAGCAGCTATCAGATCTATGGGCTCAGAATCCTTGGAGCAAGAAGTGTGTGGGGAATGAAGGACAGTTGGAAGGGACCTTACAACATCAAGGCAATGGTTGTAATCTCTCTTTCACATTTAATATGATACAGTAATATGTTTCTTTCCCATAAAGTTAGATTTACTTTATTACATGATTCCTCGATCACATGTATAGTCTAGGGTTTTGAATATATTAATGTCTTTGTTGTGATTGGTTTGTGTTGTTGTGATTGGACGACGCAAGAGCATCGTAGCAGAGCGAGGAACAACAGAGAGTAAAGGAGAGCTTTTATAAAGTAAGTACACCATCCTTTCTCTCTTGTCCATTCAATACTTTAGATCTAGGGAAAGCGGTATATTCTGTCTTGTTTTGTTCTAGATCCGGGTGGATCTAGGGAGATCGGTTTGTGTCCGCACTTACGGATTTATCCTTAAACAAGGAGAGATAGTTGGTAAATGCATGTTAATATATCGACATTCTTGGATGTGGATATAAAAACATTCTTAAATTTAAACATTGATATAGCGACGTCAAGAAAGTGACATCGAATTCAAAGCAAATCAAAGTAGGATGATTTTCTTGAAAGGTTTGATTTCAACATGTAAACATCAAAACCATGTCATGTAAACATCATTTTTTTACCCTAAATGTAATAGTGAGAGAATATCATTCTTCCATGAAACTTTTGGTTTTTTCTCTATATTGTTGATCATGGAACATGTATCAAGGTTTTTTGTGTATTGTCGTATAACCATTCTAGAATTAATACAGAGATTACAGATACCAATATATCTTCATATCATAGTGAACCTTAATGAGTAATAGATAAAAACCCTTAAGCTTCAAAATAAACACAAATGCATCAACACAAGAATAAACACAATAATATAGAGAGAACTCTTAAGGTAGGGTAATGCCATCAATTACTCATTATGGAAGGAATCACTTCATAAGCTATGCTTGCTACAATACAATACTTGACATATCCAATACAAATGATATTCATATGTATATATACTTTCTCATGATTATTCCTTGGGATCTATGCCAACTACCCCTCATTAATTATATTATTCCCTCTAACTACCTAGTGGGTTTATTCCCTCTAACTACCTAGCGGTTTTTCGTCGATGGTTTTCTAATTCCGGTTAAGGAATTAGGTTTGTTGACTAATCTTGGTCAATGGATTAGGGGTTTCGGATGCTAGGATATCCTATATATAATTTGTATTGTAAACAATGAATATTGATGATGAATAGAATATTAGTTGTGCGGCTCTAAACACGTTGTTAGTTTTCCCGGTTTGGGTTCCCAAGGTAAAATATTTGTGTAATGTGTGTACGTGTCGTCGTATCTTTTCTGTTTTATAAAGAATCTATTTGCAACAAGGAATTGTACAAGGTTAAAATATACATTTGGTATCAGAGTTGTTATTGGATTCAGGGGGATGCCTTTGTGGCTAAGGGTTTGGCTCGGGTCTGTGATAAACCTTGTTGTAGTAGGAGATATGTAGTATTGATTCTTCAGATGAAAATAAATGGAGAGAAATTCGAAAATAGCAATCGATAAATTTAATGGGAAATGTTTTGAGTAGTGGAAGCTCAAAATGGAAGATCTGTTGGTGGAAAAAGATCAATAGATCGTTGTGGATCTAGGTACTTCATCTACAGGAACATCAGCAAAAGATTGGGCAAAGTTGGATTGGAAGGCGAAGAGCACAATCCAATTCAATCTCTCATATTCAATATTAATGAATGTTTTAGGGGAAGCTACAACCAAGGATTTATGTAATAAGTTAGGGGCTTTGTATTAGTCTAAGTCTCTAGTAAACAAAATATTACTGCAGAAGAATCTATAAAACCTAAGTATGAAAGATGGAGACTCAGTGATAGAGCATATGAATGCCTTAAATATAATGGTAAGTCCACTATTATTTGTTGATATTAAGTTTTATGATGAAGATAAGTGTATCATTTTATTGTTCTCTTTACCAGACTCATGTGATAGTCTGATTTTGACCATAGGTAGTAATACAACTACTTTAGGTTTTGATGATGTGGTCTCATCCTTGTTGTCGAAGGATATGAGATGGAAAAACATGGAAATACAGAGCACATATGCCTTATTTGCGAGAGGACACTCACAGGAAAGAAATAGATCTAAGTCCTCAAGTGGGAGATCTAAATACAAGGAAAGATATAAATCTCTCGAAAAATTTGTAAATGTATGTTGGAGATGTGGAAAAGAAGGGAATTACAAGAAGCAATGTAGATCCAAAAGTGTTGAGAGAGGGAATGGATCTGATGATGCTCCTTCTACAGAAGCAAAAAACTTCACAGATGAAGAAGGGGGTGTGTACTTGGATTCTTCAAGCACACATGCAGATCATGAGGCATGGTTGGTTGAATAAGGTGCATCCTTTCATATGAATCCTCACAGGGAGTGGTACTTCGAATATAAAAGGTGTGATGGAGGTGATGTTTTTCTAGGTGATGAATCGACAACCAAAATCATAGGATGAACAAATTTCAAGTTGAAACTCATGGATGGTAGGATAAGAACACTCGTTGGTGTTCTGCACATCCCCAGATTGGCCAAAAATTTGATTTCTATAATAAATATGGATGATGCAAGTGTAAAAATAGTGTTTGAAAAATAAACTTGTAGGATGGTTCAAGGGGAAATGGTGTTGCTAAAGGGAGTTCAATTTGGAACTTTGTATAAGTTGTAGGGAAGCACTATTAGTGACAGGTGCAATAGTTTTATTGTTATTGATATTGGAACTGAAGAAGAAAAAACTTCTACAGTATCTGGAGAAAATATTATGCCGTGGCATCAAAGACTGGGACATATCGGAGAGAAGGGACTTCAAGTACTACACGGTAAAGGTATGGTTGAAGGTGTGTCTAACTACTCTCTGGATTTTGATTTTTGTGAACAATGTGTATATGATAAGTAGAATTGGGTAATATTCCCCTCTGGTGCAATGAGGGAAGAAGGAATTCTACAGTTGGTGCACAATTATGTGTATGGACCTGTATCGATTCCATCAATAGGAAAATATGTGTACTATGTCTCATTTATAGATGACTTCTCGAGGAATACATGGATTTATTTTCTTAGGAAGAAATTTTAGGTCTTTGACAAATTCAAAGAGTTTAAGTCTATTGTGGTGAATCAAACGGAGAAGAGAATTAAGGTGTTGAGGATGGATAATGGTGGAGAATTTTAAGGAAATGAATTTGGAGAATTCTGTAAGAAGCGCGGTATAGAAAGGCATAAGACTACTACATACTCTCCTCAATAGAATGGAGTTGCAGAAAGGATGAGCATGACACTGATGGAAAAAGAAATGTGCATGCTCAGTGGTTCCAGGTTAAGACAAGAATTTTGGGTAGAGGTAGTGGGTATTGCATGTTACCTGGTCAATCGATCATACTCATCGGCACTGGATGACAAGACTCCACATGAGTTATGGACTGGTAAGAAACCATCTCTCACACATCTCAGGGTATTTGGTTGTGATGCATATGTTCATGTTCCAAAGGAAAATAGGAGTAAGCTAGATAAAAAGGTTGAAAAGTGTATCTTTATTGGGTATAAATATGGTTTGAAAGGTTATAAGCTTTGAACCCAGAAGCTAAGAAGGTAGTGTATAGTCAAGATGTGGTATTTATATAAATCAAAGATGTTTTCAAACAGGAAGTCCTACCAAGGAAGGAATAACAAGAGAAAATAGAGTTTGAGTTGAAGGATAAGGAATCTGACTCTACAAAAGAACAAGAATAAGAAAAAGAAGATCATCATACTCTAGTATTGAGAAGATCAGTTTGGGAAAGAAGGAAACCAGAAAGGTATACTCCGCCTAATTTCCATTCAAATTTTTCTTTGTCTATTACTGATGATGATCCTAGAATTGTTAGGGAGGCAGTTAATTCAAATGATGGAAAACTCTGGAAAAATGCATGGTGGAAGAAATGATAGCATTGGAAAGGAATAAGGCTTGGGATCTAGTGGAGATTCCAACTGGAAGAAACCCCATTAGAAGCAAATGGGTATTTAAGAAGTTAAATGCAGAAGGAAAAGTGGAGAAATACAAAACTTGGTTAGGAGCAAAAGGTTATTCTTAGGTAGAGAGAATTGACCTTGGTGAGATTTGTTCTCCTATTTCCAAGTTAACTTCAATCAGATTTATTTTGTTTGTTTCTGCTGCTTTTGATTTGAAGTAGAACAAATGGGTGTTAAGACAACATTCCTACATGGGGATCTGGAAGAATAAATCTAAACGAAGTAGCTAGAAGGTTTTTTTTGTGAACGGAAAGAAAGAGTTGGTATGCAATCTAAAAAATTCCTTGTATGGGTTAAAGCAATCACCAAGGATGTGGTATCAAAAATTTGATACTTGTATGTTGGGACTTGGCTTCACAAGGAGCAAAGTGGATCATTGTGTGTATTTAAAATTAATCGGTGATCATCTTATTTATTTGGTCTTGTGTGTGGATGATATGTTGTTGATAAGAAATGACAAGGACGTTATCGAGGATGTGAAAACACAGTTGTCCTCTAAATTTAATTATGAGGATGTGAAAACACAGTTGTGACCTTCAAATTATATATATATATATATATATATATATATATATATATATATAAGGTCACAGCCAAGCCAGACACCAAATTGGTGTATGATACCCCCTTGTTTATGGGACAAGGAACCCCCTCCACCCAACGATTTGACTGGTAAAGTCTAAGATGGTATACATACCCTACCCCCCTTTGGATTTGAACTTGTGACCACTTAAGAGGAAACACATTCTCTTAGGCTATATATATTTTTAGTTTCTTTTAATTTTTTTTTCTAATGTATTATTTTCAATTCATTTTAGGGTTTTTTTTCGAAAAAAAAATATGAGAGTAGGGAGGGTGTTTTTTTTTTTTAACACATTTCATATTTTTAATTTACTTTTTTGTTATTAAAAACATGTTTTTCACCTCACTTTGGGTTTTTTTCCTTTTTTCTCTCTATTTTTATTTTTTTCTATTTTTTCATGTTTTTTCTTCTTCTTTTATAATTTTTTTCTTGTGAAGATTTATTCAACTATCAATAATAGATAAAAGAAAACTAGAACAAGAAATTAGGTGGGGTATGCCTTTTTGGTTTCCTTATTTCGGGAACCAATCTCCTGAAGATAAGATTCTAAGGTTCTTCCTCTTCTAGTTCATCTTCTTATATTAATTCTAATTCGTCATGGTCCAACTCAAACTCTGTTGTCTCTAGATATTCTTCCCTTGGTTGTACTTCTTGTTTGGGAACAATTTTAACTTCACCAAATGTTATATCCCAACTGTAAACAACCTTCCTTGTTACTAGGTTCCAAAATTTATAATCTTTTATACCATTTTTTTAAGCAATATAGATATCATTTTCAGCGTTATTATCCGACTTCTATTTTCACTTGGAACATGCACATAATCATCACAGCCAAAAAATATAATATGTTTAAGAGAGGGTTTTTACCATTTCATGCCTCATGTAGAGTTTTTTCAACCAACACTAAATTTGTAGGTGACTGATTTACCAATTAAAATGCAATATATTCTACCTTTGCCTAGAATTCCCATGATAATCATGTTCCATTAAGCATAATTCTTACATTTTACACTAAAGTTGGGTTTATTCTTTCTGCAACTTCATTTTGTTGACATGTGTATGGAGTAGTATGTTTCCTTTCTATTCACTTCTTACAAAATTCCCTAAATTCATTTCCATAGAACTCTCCACCACTATTTGTCCTCAACACCTTTATTTTCTTCTTTGTCTAGTTCTCTACAAGAGCCTTAAACTTAAAAAATCATTAGATTTATTTTGGAAGAAATATATCTATGTGTTGCTTGAGAAATCATCTATGAATGAAACAATATATACATTTAACTAGTGATTGAATAGGCATAGGTCAAAAACATCACTAAAGTGTCAACTCCAATATTGCTTTTGCTTTTGTAGCATCGGAATCTTACCTAAACTACTAATGCCCTTCTCTCCAATATGTCCCAATATTTGATGGCATTACATTGTCGTCTCTCCAGGGACAACAATGGTCCTATATTCTTCATTGTTATCCTCGAGAACAACAAAACTATTACAACCATCAGTAACAATGCTTCCCAAAATCTTGTATAGAGTTCCAATCCCAACTCCCCTCATCAACACCATTGCTCCTTAAAACATCTTGGATATTTCCTTTTCAAATATAGTATGCATGCCTACATCATTAATCTTACTTATATATATTAGGTTTATGTCCATATTTGGAATGTGTAGAACCTTAGGGAGAGTTCTAATCCTTCCATATTTGAGAAGCAGCTTGACCCTTCCATGTCCTAGGATTTTGGTTATCGAGTCATGTCATAGAAAAACGTCACTTCCATTGCACTTTTCATATTCATAAAACCACTCATTGTGAGGATTCATATGAAATGAAGCACTCGATTTGATCAACCATACATCATAATCTAAATATGTAGTTGTATATGCTAAGTAAGCATCACCTCCTTTCGTGGAGGTTTTAATTTTTGTGGAAGGGGCATCATCAAACCCTTTTTTTACATTCTTAGATCTACAATATTTCTTATAATGCCCATATTTACCATATTTTCTGTAAAATCCCCATTATAATCCCCAGTTTAATTAATGTTTAATGTATATATAATGTGTAGCTATGACCAAACGATGTATATGCAAAATGTATTTCTAAGTTTTAATAATAAAATGTGATGCCAGCTGCTAAGGGGGAATGGACAGAGATTGGGGATTAATTAATCCACAAAATAAGGAAGGGTCTAGGAGAATGTATAAGAGGGGTCCAAGGGGGAATTACCCATGTCTATTAATTCCACCCACATTCCTGAATTTTATTATGACTATGTATTAAACTCTATTTCATGATTGAGTGTTCCCAAAGCCAATCATTGAATGCATGTAAGAGGGTGGGTATGAGAAGTCACATCCCATAGATATTAGAAGCATGGGGGTTGAGTACAATCATCTTGGGGAAGTGTGTGAGTCAAGAAAGAAAGCCAAAGAAGAGGAAATTTGTATGGGTTGTTACAATAGTTTTAGACAGTCAATGTTTTTCCATGAACAACAAGTAGAGAGGAATAAAGAGAGTTTGGAGCTTGAGCATCCATGGAGGGATAATTATAGAGCATGTTGGAGTTTATCTGGAGTGTTTTGGGAGTTGAATACTAAAGATTTAGGTTGCCAACATTGAAGTGTGAAATCATGTGTCAATTGCACTGTAACAACAAGTGTTTGTTGGTAGGTTTCCTAGCAGTGAGTTCCCTTGAGTTCCCAGCAGAGAGATTCTTGGTTACTTGTGCCAGAGAGACCCTGATAAACAAATGGTATTCCCAAGGGATTGATATCATTGAAGGGGTGCATTCCTTGGGTTGGACAGGTCAAGAGGAAGAGAGTTGGTGGAAAATTTGGAATAGTTGTAGGATAATATCAATGGGTTGTGGGTTTTATGAGCTGTGAGTGGATAGTGAGAGACCACCCTCTTTTATGGATTACTAGCTCTAGCTCAGGGGTGACTTGTTGTTGATATTTGGAACAAAAATTATATGGTTGGGTAGAATGTTCATCCCAAGCAGCTAGTTGCACAACTGTTACTAAAAGATAAGTGTTTTATCTTGTTACTACATTATATTAAGTGTTTAATTGTTGTGTTTTACTTTGAGTACAAGAACATATTTATATGTTCTTGTAATGGAGTTTATTAGTTGCATTTCATCTCTGTTTTAGAATGTTGTAGATTCATTTAATTAATGGTAACAAAAAATAAGTAAATATGCTTGTAATTCGTAGATGGAAGCTACAGGAAATTAATTAGATGAGACGAATTTTAATTTTAAGTGTTTTTCCTCATCGTAATGTTCCTTAGTTGGGATCGGGAACGTTACATTATGGTATCAGAGATTCTATTTCAAACATCGGGCTTGTATGGTCCGATACAGCTGCGAATTGGGAAAATTCTTTGTTGCAAATTTGTCTGTGAATTTTTTTTGGAAAAACAAAGAAAAATCAGAAGAAAAAAAATCCCCAAATTCATGAGAAAAATTCAAGTTTAAACTACGCAAGACTGTTTAACACATTCAATGAAGCCAATATGCAAATTTGTAGAGTTAAATTTGATATGGAAAGTCGAAATTCAATTTGTAATGGTTGTTCAAGAGTTGCAGACAGTTTGGTGAATCGACAGTCGAGATTGTGTATGATCTCGCAATCAACGACACAGATTCACTTTGATAAAATTTAAAATGTATAAGGTTTCATTCATTTTGAAGGTTGAGCAGATCAACAGTAGAGATTCATTTTCGACAGTTTGGAAAATGAACTAGATCAATGGTCTAGATTAGTTTTTGGAGGTTGGAAGAAGGGAGTCGACAAGTGGTGAATATCATCTTGGCTTGAAGATCGACAAAACAGATTCATTGGGGACTTGGTCAAAATTTGTAAGTGTTGGAAATTCACCAAAATAAATCGTCGACGATCGATGGTCGGGTCAGCCGAATTGGCGAAGAGTTAGTTCATTCAAAAGAAATCTATGATCTTCGATGGTCAATGATCGGGCATTAGCAGAGTTGGGAGAAGTTTGGTAAATCAAAGACCAATATGATTTTCTAATGGAATATTGACAGTCCAAATTCATCATGGGATTGGGACAAAATTTTATAAGTGTTCAAGTTGGCCAAGAGAAAACCCTAATAGTCAATGGTCAGGTCAGTTGAATTGGAAAACTATTTCAGCCACCAATGGTCGATGGTCGGGTGTCGGTCGATTTAGCGAAGTGTTTCAATAGAGAAAGAGAAATTTTCTATAACCGATGGTCAGGTGTCGGCCGATTCAGCGAAGTGTTTCGATTAAGCAAGAGAAATTGTCAATGGATAGTGGACCAATGGTCTGGTGTCGTCTGATTCGGTGAGGTGTTCGGGCCATCCAAGAAAAATGTTCGATGGTCGATGGAGAAAATATGGTGATGATTTGTCATGCCATGTCAGCATCCACATGTCATTTCATCTCATCCTAATGCCATGTTATAGTCTACATGTCATGCCACGTCAACATCCATGTGTCATTCCACGTTAGCCAACAGGGATGGTGATGGTGACCTCCTAGTCGATTTCACAATAGAGAGTTAGAATATTTCTATTCACAGTTGTAATACTCGAGTTTCTCTCGAATGCTTCATTCGATGTCAAAGTATTCTCTAATCATATAGTTCTAGACACTCTGTGTTGCACCAATCCACTTGTAGTGTTTTTTCTCAAAAACCAGGTGTTAATTATCTTTCCAAATTTTGAACACTTACCTCATCTGGGCACTAAGTCCCTTCTCCCACGTGACCAAGTGATATAATCAGGTGCCAACTCTCTTTCATGACCAAGGAAAGTTTTATCGAGATATTGATGCACATTTTTTAAGTTATTACCAAATCGAACATTCACCCTCTCTATATAACCTTGGGCTATGACCAAGCATTCAAATCATTGTCATTGATTTTCTCTATAGGGAACCACCACAATGCTCAGTCTTCTTGATCCAACGACATATGTATCATCGTCATCATTTTATCAAGGAGAAAATGCACACGACTCAACTATCATGATTCGACGAAACTGGGCCCCACTCTAAACTTCTTGTCCAATAGAACACTACCACGAGCCTTCTTCATGAACCGTTGATCTGGTTCACTTTTTTAATAGATCCTTGTCATTGATATTCTTCCCCCGATCAAATATTCACCGTCAATTTGGATAAGCGTATCTTCACTTATCGGACTATCAACCTCCATCGTCGATCTCTCCTTCAATAAATTCCCACTGTCGACCAAATTTCCTTAATTTCATCATCGTCAGTGGCTAACAAGAGTTTCACCCTTACCATGTTCTAACTGGTAAACCTTTGACGATTTGGTTGACCCCGACAACTACCACCATGTGTCTTCTTCAAGAACTATGGATCTAGTTCAATACGAATAGATCCTTAACGTTGGTTCTTAATGACCAAGGGTCACGATCCATTTACTTTCATCATACTCTAAACAGTCATATGAGACTTGTCTCCCTCCAGGACCATTGATCTAAATCCCTTCGAGCAGATCGTCATCGTTGACTCATTCAACTAAAAACTACATTGTCGATGATCAAAGGGTGTACATTGATGTCGACCCTGACTCTCATCGGTACGCTTTCCAAGCATGTCGTCGTCAGCCTACTCCTCATCAGCAACCTTTACATGGAGTTTACACCCCGATGTGATGAATTCCAACAATACACAAGCTCTATTTTCGTCGGTGATTCTAACGGGAAACTTGGGTTCTGATATCGCCAAGTCTCGACGATACAACAAATCACCTGGTCGATTTCGATCGTCGATTTGGAAAGGGGTTCACCCTGATCTAATCTCAACCGCCCCTTTCAAAACACAAACAAACATGACCGGATAAAATAAATGGCCACGATCAACTCCTTATATTCATCCAATGGTTATTGTTCCTCCATGTGAATAAATGGTTTGAACTTTGTTCTATGAAGGTATTTGATGCCTACTTTGGCATACTCACAAACAAAACTTAACTTTCTCCAGCTTGAGAATTTCAATGATTCAACCTACGAACTCAACCCCAATATGTTATCAATTTAGGATTATCGATCTTGTCTAATTATCGATGATCAAGAGTCATGATATACCCTCCTTTTCTGTGAGGATATAACCAATGCTTAGCTTGGAACCAACAACACATGATTAGAATAAAATCTAACACACAAGAGATCCAAATCTCGTTCTTACAGAGAGAAGAAATAACATAGTGATTTTGTTAATGAATATTTGTACACACTTTGCAAAAAGACATTTCTCTACCTGATTCATAATCTGGGCTCCTTCCCTTTGGCTCGATTTTTATTAATCGGCCTCTCCTAGACCTGGGTCTGATTCTCCATTAATTTTGCCACACTCTCTATACCCGAAGGATTACAATTTATGGATGGAAGATACACTTCCAACTCAATCAAAACAATTCCTAAGAATTTGGAACTAATTACAATAATATCACTTGAGCCCCTTATAATTGATGAGGACCAACTTGATTGAATCCTCCATACTTAGGAAAATACACCTAATTCAATTAATTTGTTTGAATAAGCCATTTACATCATAATTAGGGAAAACAAACCATATCCTTCTTGAATGTGGTTTAAAACTTAGGAAAATAACATCAAATCCATTAAGGGAACCCACTCCCTTTAGTAATTTCAAGACCCCCTTAGGTCTTCCCAACAACGTTGATTCTAGGAGTCAAAATGCTCCTGCATTAGACTCCCAAGATTAAATGTTTTCATGATCCTATGATCATGAGTCTTCATTTATTTTTGTCTCCTGTAATCCCACTCTTGATGTTATACATATGCCCTAATCCATGACTATTGTCCACAATCTTCCAATATCCCAAATCTTATGTTGTTGCTCACTCATCTTGTTGTCCAACTATCGAATTGTTGTTGTGTGCAACATTCTAGATCCCATATCTTACTTTGTTGTTGTGAAAACTCCTTTCTTTCTTAAAGAAGTTGTACTGGAATTCTTCTCTTCTTCTTCTTTTGGTATTTCCTCTTGGAAATCCTCATTAAATTCTTCCATAACTCATCCAATTCGATGTCCAATCTTGCATCTTGATGGTACAGATCATTGCTGATTTTTTTATCACAAAAATTTTGTATGGTTGTTACCATCTCCTTGTATTCACATGTTCATTTGTCCTCAACTTCTAGAGAACATTTCTCACTAAATAAAAATTTATGCACCCAACATTGCATATCTCTAAATTGCATGCTACACCTACATGATTGCTTAAATAAACCTAGTTCTTGGTTTTTGTTAAAATGATAGATTTGCAATAGACACTTTGTACCTTTTGTAAGGATTTCTCCATGATCATAAGCCAATAATCATATGCTTCAGTACTACCATCATCCTTCATTGTCATCTCTTCTTCAGTTCTATGCTTGCATCATTGTAACCCTGCATAACCCATTCCAAGATTTTGTGTACTTCACTATCAATTGAAGTACCTCCAAGCCAACTCATTGTTCTCTTCATATTCTCTTCAACACCTCCATCCTTTGAAAATGCATGGTCTCCCCTTTCACATATTTTATGATACAATTATGTATCTCCTTCTTATGCAACGGATTTATGGGTTTGTGTCTCCTCTATGCCTTCATGATGCAATGCCTCTTCTCCTATGACATCTTCTAGTGGACATCTATCTTCATAACCTGCAATCACACACAATTAATTATTTTTAAAAATATAAGACTTTTGAATCTCTTTAGATGCCTCCAACATCCTCTTCTTATGCTAGAATGAAATCTCCAACCTCTCCATGAGGTTTGCACTCTGAAACTCATCTACCTCTCCAAGCATCACTCCCCTCTCTAGTTCAAAGAAAGTGAATTGTTCGTTCTACTTCAAAGGACTGATCTAGGTGGATATCGGTGGCCACCCATCTTTTCCAACTGGCTCAAAACAGTTTTCTGGCAATTTTGGCAATTTACTATTTTTAGCAGTTTTAACTTTCAGGGCCATTTTGAGGGCCTAAATGAAGGTTTTTCAGGATTGAGCTTCTCAATGATAGATAAAGGCATGATTAATCCCCCAAAATGAATCTCCTCGATGATACCTTTCCAACAGGCTATCATACACCTAAAACGGAGATCGTATGCAAAAGTTACGACCCCGGGAAGTTAATGTACTAACTTACCCAAACGAGGCCCACATGACTTTTGGCGCTTCATCTCCTAGGGTTAGGTTTTTGGATGTCTAGGGTTTTTGTAATTCTTGTTTATTGTAAAAATGCCTTCAGAGCCTCATTGTAAGCATCGTATTTTGAATGAGCGCAGTCATCACATCTCTTCTCAGAGATAAGCTGCCACCATTCCAGCAAGCTTGTTTCCGCTGCATTTTACAGTTTCAGCTTATTTCCTTATTGAATAGAAAACCGGTTTTATTGTATCTCTTTTATTTTGTGTTAAGTATCTGTTAATAATCTGTATTCATTTCGTTCCGCTCATAAAATCTAGATCAAGGACTTACTATACTTAGCTTCTCTAAGTTCTTCTTCTCTGATCTAAGCATCCAATATGTGCTTCAAGCTCTGTCTCAACTTCCTTACATATAATTGTTCAATAGGCCACTTAAACTTCCTCCTCAATTTCCAACCACATCTCTGGTTTTCCTCTTCACCTTCCTGTAACAGCTTCATGAGTATATTGAGTCATTCCTTTAACTTAGCAAACTCTCTGTCAATTTCCTCTTTACTCGTCTGCTTTCTAACAATTTTTGTGGAATTCTCTTTCCTCAGGTTGTAGATTTATTTTGAACCTATGGCATGACTATTAGTAGTCATCTCCATCTCTTCCCTATGTGAGCTTATTCTTTCCCACTGTGAGTTGCATCAATCCCTTCCTCTATATAAAGTATATACACCTTGACACTCAATACCTCATCAAGATTTCCTCATGATCTCGACCTCTTGCTATCATTGGTTCTCTCCTCTAGAACCTTCTTGAGCTTCCTCTACTCTTTTCTAGATCTGCACCTACTCACCTTCCTCTGATAAAATCTATTATTCTTCTCACTTCCAATCCTCAATTGGAAGTGTTTACAACATCCCTTGTTGCATGGTTCTTTCTACCACAAGATTATATCCTTCTTTAAGAGCCTTATTTTCTCTTCATCCTATGTCACATCTCCTCTGATGTAAGGTTTGTCACCATTCCTTTTATCCTCCTTCTACTACCTGCAAACATAAATATGTTCTTACCATCGTTAATTATCAAAATATTAGATCGATACCTACAAGATTTGTTTCATGATCGTGTCCTCCAAACATATCTTCTTCTTCTTCTTGGATGGAATGGCCTCAATCTACAGTAATTCACTAAGGAATTTGTATATCCAATTCCTTTTTCTACATGTTTGCAAAATCTGCTTCTCTACCAGATCTACATCCTCTAGAAATTTTAAGTCTTCTGCTGCTACTTTTGTAATTTTAAATTTGCAAAGTTTCCTTCTTCAATTTCAAAGCATAGTTTTGCTTTGATACAACTTGATGGTGTCCTCCTGGTCGATTTAATAATACAGAGTTAGAATAACTTTGTTCACGGCTTTAATACTCAAGATTCTCTTGAATGCTTCATTCAATGTCCAAGGATTCTCCAATCACAGAGTTCTATACACTCTGTGTCGCACCAGTCCACTTGTGGTGCTCTTGCTCAACAACCAGGTTCTAATTCTCTTTCCAAATTTTGAACGCTTACTTTGTCTGGAAACTAAGTCCCTTCTCCCACACGACCAAGTGTTATAATATGGAGTCAAATCTCTTTCAAGACCAAGAAAATTTTTATCGGGATATCGACACACCATTTTTAATGCTCTGTTGCATTATTGTTGTCCACCATCTTCTAGGATCCCAAATATTATGTTGTTTCTCACTCATCTTCTTGTCCATTTATTGAATTTTGGTTGTATACAACCTTCCAGGATCCCATACCTTACTTCAATGCTATGCAAACTCCTTTCTTGCTTTAAGAATTTGTATTGGCATGCTTCTATTCTTCTTCTTTTGGTATTTCCTCTTGGAAATCCTCATTAAATGCTTCCATAACTCATCCAATTTGATGTCGAATCTTTCCTCTTGTTGGTACAAATCATTGCTGAAATTTGTCTGCTGCAAATTTTCACAAAAAAATTGTATGGTTGTTGCCATCTCCTTGCATTCACACGTCCATCTATCCTCAACTTATAGAGAACATTGTTCATTAAATAAAAATTTATGCACCCAACATTGCATATATCTAAGATTCTCTTGCTCAACAACCAGGCACTAATTATCTTTCCAAATTTTGAGTGCTTACTTCATTTGGGAACTAAGTCCCTTCTCCCACATGACCAAGTGCTATAATTTGGTGTCAAATCTCTTTCAAGACCAAGGAAATGTTTATCGGGATATCGACGCACCTTTGTTAAGCTATTACCAAATCGAACATTCACCCTCTTTATATAACCATAGGCTATGACCAAGCATTCAAATCATCGTCGTTGCCTTTCTCTATAGGGATCCACCACAATGCTCAGTCATCCCAACCCAAAGACGTATGTATCGTCATCGACATTTTATCAAGGAAAAAACATGCAGGATTCAACTGACCCGATCCCACGAAACAGGGCCCCACTGTAAACTTCCACTCTAATAGAACGTTTCCATGAGCCTTCTTCCTAAACTGTTGAACTAGTTCTCTTTTTTAATATATCCTCGTCATTGTCTTCTTTCCCTGATCAAATATTCATCGTCGATTTGTATAACCTTATCTTCACTTATCATACTATCAACCTCCACTGTTGATCTCTCCTTCGATCAATTCCTACCATTGATTAGATTTCCTTAATTTCATTGTCATCATCGGCTAACAAGAGTTTCACCCTTACCATGTTCTGACCAGTAAACCTCTGACGATTTGGCTAACCCTGATGATTAACTCCATGTGTCTTCTTGAAGAACCATGGATCTAGTTCAATACAGATAGATCCTCACCATTGGTTCTTAATGACCAAGAGTCACGATCCATTTTATTTCATCCCACTTTGAACAGTCAATTGACACGTGTCTCCCTCTAGGACTATTGATCTAACTCCCTCCAAGTAGATCGTCATCGTTGACTCATTCAACTACAAATTACATCATCGATGATCAAAAGGTGTACATTGTTGTTGACCTTGACTCTCATCGACATGATTTCCAAGAATGTCATCGTCGACCTACTCCTCATCGACAATATTTACGTGGATTTTGTGCCTCGATGTGATGAGTTCTGATGAAACACAAGTTATATCATCGTCGAAAATTCTAACTGGAAACTTGAATTCCAATATCTTCAAGCCCTGGCGATGAAACGAAGCACCCAATCGATCTCAATCATCGATCTGGAAAGGGGTTTTCCCTGATCTAATCTCAACTACCCCTTTCAAAAAACAAACAAACTCTACTAGATAAAATCAATGGCCACGATCAAATCCTTATCTTCATCTATTGGTTACTCTTCCTTGATGTTAATTAAGGGTTTGATCTCTTTTATCTATAGGTATTTGATCCCTACTTCGGCCTATGCAAAATAAAAACTTAACTCTGTCCAGCTTGAGGATTTCAATGATTCAACCTACGAATTCAACCCCGATCTGTTATCAATTTAGGATCATCTATATTTTCTGATGATCAATGATCTAAACATCGCTTAGCCTAGAACCTCTAACACACGATTAGAATAAAATCTAACACATAAGAGATCCAAATCTCGCTCTTACATGGAGAAGCAATAACACAGTGATTCTATTAATGAATATTTCTACACACTTTACAAAAATACATTTCTCTTCCTGATTCATAATATGGTCTCCTTCCCTTTGGCTCGATTTTTAGTAACTAGCATCTCCTCGACCTTGGCTTGATTCTCCACTAATTTGGCAACACTCTCTATACCTGAAGGCTTACAATTTAAGCATAGAAGATACACTTCTAGATCAATCAAAACAATTCCTTAGATTCTGGAAATAATTACAATAACAGCACTCCATCCCTCTATAATTGATGAGGATCAGTTTGATCAAATCCTCCATACTTAGGAAAATCCACCTAATTCAACTAATTTTCTTGAATAATCCATTTACATCACAATTAGGGAAAATAAACCCTATCCTTCTAGAATATGGTTACAAACTTAGGAAAATAACATCAAATCCATTAAGGGAACCCAATCCCTTTAGTAATTTCAATACCCCCTTAGGTATTCCCAACAACATTGATTTTAGAAGGCAAAATGCTCTTGCATCAAACTCCCGAGGTTAAAAAATTTATCAATCTCTTGATAATGAGTCTTCATTTGTTTCTATCTCCTTTAATCCCACTGTTGATGTTGTCCATATGCTTTGTTTCATTATTGTTTTCCACCATCTTCCAGGATCCAAAATCTTATGTTGTTTCTCACTCATCTTGTTGTCCACTTGTTGAATTGTGGTTGTCTGCAACCTTCCAGGATCCCATACCTTACTTGTTGCTATGAAAACTCCTTGCTTTCTTTAAGAATTTGTATTGGCATGCTTCTATTCTTCTTCTTTTGGTATTTCCTAATGGAAATCCTCATTAAATTATTCCATAACTCATCCAATTTGATGTTCAGTCTTTCCTCTTGCTGGTACAAATCATTGCTGAAATTTGTCTGCTGTAAATTTTCACAAAAAAATTGTATGGTTGCTTCCATCTCCTTGCATTCACACATTTGTATGTCCTCAACTTCTAGAGAACATTGCTCACTAAATAAAAATTTATGCACCCAACATTGCATATCTCTAAGCTACATGTTAAGCATCATCGTGTCCATTTTTGGGCAGTCCTCAGTTTTCATGTCCATTTATATGCGGTTTTTCATCACATGGTTTTTCATCGATGGTTTTCTATTTCCAGTTAAGGAATTAGGGTTGTTGACTAATCCAGGTCATTGGATTTTGGATGTCGTTGGCTCTTATATGTATATTGTATGGTAAATAATGTATGTTGTGAATGAATATAGAATATGTTGGTTTTCCCAGTTTGGGTTTCCAGGGGAAAAATATTTATGTAATGTGTGTATTTTCCATTGTATCCTTTATGTTCTTTTATTGAAAATTTGTTTGTAGTAAAATATTGTACAAGGTTAAAATATACATATCTTTCTAGAATATGGTTACAAACTTATGAAAATAACATCAAAACCATTAAGGGAACCCACTCCCTTTAGCCATTTCAAGACCCCCTTAGGTCTTCCCAACAATGTTGATTTTAGGAGGCAAAATGCTCCTACATTAGACTTCCAAGGTTAAAAAAATTCATGATCTCCTGATCATGAGTCTTCATTTGTTTCTATCTCCTTTAATCCCATTGTTGATGTTGCCCATATGCTTTGCTTCATGATTGTTGTCCACCATCTTCCAGGATCCAAAATATTATGATGTTGCTCACTCATGTTACTATCTAGTTGTTGAATTGTTGTTGTCTGCAACCTTCCAGGATCCCATACCTTACTTTGTTGTTGTGCAAACTACTTGATTTATTTAAGAAGTTGTATTGACATACCGCTCTTCTTCTTCTTCTGGTATTTCCTCTTGGAAATCCTCATTAAATGCTTCCATAACTCATCCAATTCGATGTCCAGTATTGCCTCTTGTTGGTACAGATCATTGCTGAAATTTTTTTGTTGCAAATTTTCACGAAAAAAATTGTATCGTTGTTGCCATCTCCTTGCATTCACATGTTCGTTTATCATCAAATTATAGAGAAAAATGCTCACTAAATAAAAAATTGTTCACCCAACATTCATATCTCTAAGCTGCATGCTCAACCTACATGATTGCTCAAATAAACATAGTTCTTGGATTTTATTAAAATGACAGATTTGCAATAGAAACTTTATACCTTTTTGTAAGTATTTCTCCATGATCATAAACCAATGATCATCTGCTTCATTACTACCATCATCCTTCAGTACCATCTCTTCTTCAACAAGTTTCATGCTTGCATCATTGTAATCCTGCATAACCCATTCCAAGATTCGATGTACTTCAATATCAGTTGAATGTAAGGAAATGAGAGACACTTCCACACTAATCCTAGCAGAAGAGAAGAAGAATTTAATCAAGAACACAAATGACACAAGCAATCACACAATACACAGATATTTTACTCTGGAAACCCTTAATTGGGAAAACCAACATTCCTTTGAGAGTTCTTCTCTCTTGTTGTCTTATTCAATCAGAATAAAAGGTTACATGTCTAGCCTTGGTCAACACCTAAGACACAATTGATATCATACCCTCTTGCATGTGCAAGAACAACCGTGTAGCCAATTCAGCTTACATATCCATGACCAACAACCTACGATTTACACAAGAATTAGCATAACTTTCATTAGCCTTTACGCCCTTACAACACACCTCTTTATAGGCTTTAAAACAAGAAAACCCCTAAAGAATTGGCACCCAAAAATGGTTACAGATCCATGCAGATTATTGGATACAAATCCCGCAAATCCCAGGGTTTTTTTACAGTTGACTCCAAGTTGGGTTACCATTCGACTAGCAGTCGGTCCTTCATTCAGTCTCTAGTTGGTCTTCTCACGCCCACACTTCGACCTCTTGTTGTTTGACTTGAAGTCAATATATTTGACTTAAACTTTACCTAGTCAAATTCTTTGACCTTCAACTTGTTGTTGATCCACCTCGACCTTGACTGTTGTCAATCCACCTCGACCTATGATCGTCAGTCGATTCACCTTGACTAGTCTGAAAATAACAACCCAACATTCTCCCACTTGTTGTATTCTTTGCTGAAACATTAGATTCCTAAACTTTCATTCACAGACCTAGGGCAACAATCCCCATTACCTCTCTTCACCAAGAGAACTTCACAGCACTCATAGAGTTGGTCAATGAGTCTACTATGTTTTCCCATGTGTCTACTTTCTCCAGTAGCACCTTGTTACTTTCCACCATGTCTCTTACGAAATGGTATTGTACATCAATGTGCTTAGTCTTTGAATGATAAGCAGGGTTCTTTGCCATAAATATCATGCTTCGACTATCGCAACTTACCTTCATAGCTCTCAGCTCAGACTTGATTCTTGAACACAACCTTTGAAGCCATACCTCTTCTTTGCTTCCATGAGTGGCCTCCATGTATTCATCTTTTGTTGTTGACAAGGATACAACTTCTTTTCCATTACTCATCCAATGTATTGCTCCACTGAACATCTTGAATACATATTCGTTGGTCAACCTCTATTGATCCAGATCTTCATCCCAGTTGGGGTCGACAAATCCATGCACATCTAATTTACCACTGACACCTCCAGGTTTTCCTTGGTAGCATATAGCATAGTCATTCATTCCACACAAATACCCAAATACTCTCTTGACATTTTTCGAGTGCTCCTTTCTAGGTGTTGACATGTACATGCTCAACACTCCCACTGCATGGGAAATGTATGGTCGAGTGCATATCATCGCATACATTAGACTACCAACTGCACTTGCATAGGGAACATGTGACATGTCCTCTATTTCTTCATGTGTATTTGTACATTTTTCAGTAGTAAGCCTTGCTCCCACAAGAATTGGCACCTTCACTAGTTTACAATCCTGCATGTTGAACCATTTCATAATTATTTCAATATACTTCGTCTGATTCAAAAATAGATTTCTAGTGGCTCAATCTCTCTTAATCTCCATTCCCAGAATGAAGTTAGTTGCACTGAGATCCTTCATGTCAAACTTGGAGGATAGTTGCTTCTTCACCTCCTTTATTGTGTCCATGTTGTTTCCAATCAACAACATGTCATCGACATAAAAAGCTACATATATGAAACTCCCACCTTCTTCCTTGGAATATATGCAACGATTATATTTTCTTCTCACAAATCCTAAACTAAGTATGTATGTGTCAAACTTCTGGTACCACATCCTTGGTGATCGCTTTAGACCATAAAGTAATCTTTTGAGTTTGCACACCAACTCTTGCTTTCTCGTTACTATGAATCCTTCAGGTTGTTTCATGTAGATTTATTCTTCCATGTCCCCATGTAGGATTATTGTCTTCACATCCATTTGTTCTATCTCCAGATCAAATGGTGTAGCCAGAGACATTAGTACTCTAATGGAAGTTATTTTTCAATAGGGGAAAAAATATCACTGAAGTCGACTCCCTCGACTTGGGAATAACCTTTCACTACCAATCGAGCTTTGAACTTCTCGACTTGTCCTGCGACATTCATCTTCTTCTTAAACACACACTTGCTACCGAAGATATTTATTCCACTAGGTAACTTGACTAAATCCCATGTCTCATTATTGTACAAGGATTCCATCTCTTCGACCATGGAATCCTTCCAGAGTTTACCCCCTGTCGATTCGACTGCCTCCTTGACCGACTTGGGCTCATCATCGATGGCAGTTAACATGAATGTGGAACGAAATTCAAGCAAACTATACCTTTCAACTAGTTTTCTTACTCTTTCTGACTTCCTTATCACCAGATTCAGTTGTTCCACCTCTTCCTCAAATTCAGTCGACTCATCTAAATCATCTTCTTTGTTCCCTAGTTCAAACCACATTGTATCAGGATTAGTCTTGGTATGAACAGCTTCCTTAGGCTCAGACTTACCTCTGACTTCTCTGAAGACCACATCTCGACTGTACATTGTTCTCCTTGATGCAAGATCCCAGAGCTTATATCCTTTCATTCCTTCTTTATATCCAACGAAAATACCTTAATTGCCTTCTTGTCCAATTTTCTCCTCTTTTCCTTTGGAACATCCATAAATGCATCACAGCCAAATAATTTGAGATGTGGCACCAAAGGCTTCTTACCATACCATACCTCATTTGGAGTCGTTTCAACTAGCACTGACGAAGGAGACATATTTACCAAAATTCTTGTGCAAGCCCAACACCACTGAGCATGCCCCTTTCCTTATCCATCAATGTTTTGTTCATTCTCTCGGAAACTCCATTTTGTTGTGGGGTATATGGTGTGGTATTTTGGCATGCTATGCCACACTTCTTACAAAACTGATCAAATTCCTTTCCACGGAATTCACCACCATTGTCATTTCTCAACACTTTAATCCTCTTCTTTGTCTGGTTTTCCACAAGAGATTTAAACTCCTTAAATCTCTCGAAAACCTTTGATTTATTTCTCATGAAATATATCCATGTCTTCCTAGAAAAATCATCTAGGAAGGAGAAATAATACAAGGATCCACCCAATGAAGGAACTGTAATCGGGCCAAACACATCACTATGCACCAGTTCTAGAATCCCATTTTCCCTTGTCGCTCCAGATGGGAACCTCACCCGAATTTGTTTTCCATATATGCAATGTTCACAAAATTCGACTTCTAACCCACATTCAGGAAAACATTCGACCATACCTTTGCTTTGCATGGCTCGAAGTCCTTTTTCTTCAATGTGTCATATCCTCTTGTACCATAACTTGGTCGGGTCGATCTCATCATGTCTTGTAAATTTGGTTTGAACCAACTTGGCTCGAGTCGAGTTGAGTTATGTCGACATCAAGTCGAGTCTAGTCGCAGTTGAGTCGATTTTAGGAGCAATGATGTTGTTGCATCCATTCGATTTGACATTCCCTAATAGCTTGTACAACGTACCAATCTGAACTCCTTTCATTAATACCATCGCACCTCTCACCATCTTTCATGAATCCTTTTGAAACAGAGTATTCACACCTTCATCACTCATCTTGTTGATAGATATCAGGTTTCTTTCCAAAACTGGAATGTGAAGCACACCTGGAAGGGTTCTTTTCCTCCCATCCTGCAGTTTCAGTCAGACTCTTCCCAGTCTGACAATTCTGGTTGTCGAGTCATCCCCCAAGAACAAATCACCCCCATCATATCTTCATATTCACAGAACCATTCTTTATGTGGTGTCATATGATAGGATGCTCCTGATTCAATCAACCAAACATCTTGATCTGACTGTGTACTGGTTGACGCCAGGTACACATCACCTCCTTTCTTTGAGGTTGTCTTTCTCTTAGTCAAGTGTTTCTTGTCGGATCCAACAATGACTTTTGTTGCCTTCGACTTACATTCCTTTTTATAATGCCCATCTTTACCACATTTCCATCACCTTCGCATCGACTGAGTTGGGTATTTAGATCTACCCTTTGACTTAAACTTTCTACCAGAGAATCTGCCTTTATCTCTATCTACCGGTCCACCTCTCACTACAAGAGCATATTTGATCGATCCTTCCATGTTCTTCCTTCTCATTTATTATGACAATAGAGAAGCAACCACATCCTCTATCACTAGTGTGGCTGTATTACTCCCAAAAGCTACAACTAAGATATCCCATGAGTCTGGAAAAAAACATAATAGGATGATACACTTCTCCTCATCGATGATCTTAATATCCACAGACGATAATTATCTTAACATTGTATTAAATACATTTAAATGCTCAGTCATCGAACTTCCATCACTCGTCCTCAGAAGATACAATTTATTTCTTAGAAACAACTTATTTACCATAGATTTTGATTGGTGTAAGCTTCCCAGCTTGTCCCATAGTTTCTTGGTATAATCTTCACCTGAAACATTCAACAACACCGAATCTGCAAGACAAATCCAATTCGTACTTTTTTCTCTTCTTTCAAGTTTCTCCCACTCTTCCATCAACATGCCTATTGGCTGGATACCTGGATAGACCATTGTCCATTGTTCTTGATCTACAAGATCTTCCATTTTAAGCTTCCAAAGCTCAAAATTTTGGCCATTGAATTTTTCTATCTCTATTCTGGAACTACTCGCCATTCTTTACCACAATCTTTAACACAGTTTATGACTTACAACTCTTACTGTACCTAGGGTTTAGTTCTCAGATTCAAGATTGGAAAATCAAGATCAAATATACTCGCCAAAGAATAACATCGCTTTGATAACTCACTTGTCAGGACAAACCTAAGGTCAGATACCACATGTTAGGAAATGAAAGACACTTCCACTCTAATCCTAACAGAAGAGAAGAATAATTTAATCAAGAATGAAAATGATACAAGCAATCACACAGGACACCGCGATTTTACCCTAGAAACCCTTAACTGGGAAAACCAACATTTCTTTGAGTGTTATTCTCTCTTGTTTTCTTATTCAATCAGAATAAAAGGTTGCATATCTAACCTTGGTCCACACCTAAGTCACAATCGACATCATACCCTCTTGTTTGTGTAAGAACAACCTTGAAGCCAATTCAGCTTACATATGCATGACCAACAACCTACAATTTTCACATGCATTAGCATATTTTTCATTAGCCTTTATGGCCTTACAACATGCCTCTTTATAGGCTTTACAAAAGGAAAAACCCTAAAGACTTGGTGCCGAAAAATAGTTATAGATCCATGCAAATCATTGGCTACAAATCCCACAAATCTTGGGATTCTGTTACAGTCGACTCTAAGTCCGGTTACCAGTTGGTCCCTCATTCGGTCATCTCGCGCCCACCCTTCGACCTCTTGTCGGCTGACTTGTCTTCGATATCTTCAACTTTTAATTTACCCGGTCGACTTCCTCGACCCTCAACTTGTTATTGATCCACCTCAACCTTGATTGTTGTTGATCCACCTCAAGTCTTTACCTTCAACCATCATTCGATTCACCTCGACTAGACTTTCACTGCAAAAAATATAACAACCCAACATTGAAGTACCTTCAAGATAACTCATTGTTCTCTTCACATCCTCTTCAGCACCCGCATCCTTTGAACATGCATGGTCTCCCATTTCACAACTTATATGAGACAATGATGTCTCTCCTTTCGATGCAACATATTTATGGATCTATGTCTCCTCTATTCCTTCATGAGGAAATTCCTCATTTCCTATGACATCTTTTGGTGGATTCCTATCTTCATAACCTGCAATCACACACAATTCATTAGTTTTAAGAACATAACACTCCTGAGTCTCTTTATATTCCTCCATCATCATCTCCTTATGCTGGAATGAACTTTCAAGGCTCTCCATGAGGTCTGCACTCTAAACCTCATCTACCTCTCCAAGCATCACTCCCTTCTCTGGTTCACAAAAGTGAATAGTTGGTCCTACTTCCAAGGACTTCTTGTACTCATCTTCTCTAAGTTATTCTTCTCTGATACAGTCAACAAATATATGCTTCAATCTATGTCTTATCTTCCTTACATATAATTTTTCAATAGGCCACTTAACCTTCCTCCTCAATTTCCAACCACATCTCTGGTTTTCCTCTTCACTTTCTTGTAACAGCTCCATGATTATACTGAGTCATTCATTTAAATCAGTAAACTGTCTATCAATTTCCTCTTGAGTCATCTACTTTCTGCCTATTTCTCTAGCATTATCTTTCCTTTGGATATGGTTTTGTTTTGAACCTATGGCATGAATATTAGTATTCATCTCCATCTCTTCCCTCTGTGAGATCCTTCTTTCCCAGTGTGAGTTGCATCAATCATTTCCTCTGTAGCAAGTCTCTACACCTTTCCACTCAATACCTCATCAATCTTTACTCATGAGCTCGACCTCTTGGTATCACTGGTTCTCTCCTCTGAAACCTTCTTGAGCTTCCTCTACTCTTCTCTAGCTCTGTGCCTACTCACCTTCCTTTGAGAATTTTTGTTGTTCTCCTCACTTCCAATCCTCCATTGGAAGTGTTTACAACATCCCTTGTTGCATGGTTCTTTCTGCCACAAGATTCTCTCCTTCTTTAAGATCCTTACTTGCTCTTCATCCTCTGTCACAACTCCTCTGTTGTAAGCGTTGTCACCATTCATTTTCTCCTCTTGCTACTACTTGCAAACATAAATATGTTCTTACTTGATCTAAAAATGAAGAAGACTTGTATTCTTGAAAATATTTGCAAGTGAAATTTATGTGTTAAAATGCAAATGGATCATCTTTGCAACACAATTTTTAATAGGATGTACTCATTCAATATGCATATAAACAACATCATAACCAATGAACAGAAAACACATAACACAGCAAATGATAAAGGAGTTCACGTCTCTCTTGGGCTACATCTCCTGGTCCAACTTCCAATGGATCATTTGTATTATTTTCTCAAAGTGCTCAAAAATGTGTTTTACAATGCTCAAAATGCCAAATAGACTGCTCCAATGGCTTCAGAACATCCAAAAAACCCTAGTTGGGCTTTTTCAGCACCTAGTTTGGCCAAAAAATGAAGAAGATAGGCTTCCTGGAAGTCCCCCCTTCAAGCTTGTTGTCTCTGCATCTACAAAACGCACCCCTGTTGGCTTAACCTAGACCACACACATATTTAAGCGTAAAAACCTAGCACCGGACGCAACCGCGTGAACCATGCAAACTGTAGGACAGTTACGGGTGCACCTAGCCCCTAACCGTCAAGGGCCAGGTCGTATGACCCATGCGTCCACGCGCTAGCATTAACATAGGCTCCCGTTACATAAGCCAATGGTCAAAGGACAAATGGCAAGTCGTTGATATAACCGTTGGAACAAACACAACCGCGCGTGCGCGTCCATATGATATAGTTGTGGGTTATATGTAACATATCGTGCGACCAAGGGCTGGGGCTAAGCCCCGACCCGGTCGCGCCCCAAACCACACGCATATACAAACATATATATATATATATATATATATATATATATATATATTGCACCATATATATAACAAGGAACAACTGGTGGCGTGCTGGTTGGCGGCTCTTTGCCAAGTCTTTTCCCCTGCCCGGAGGTCGCAGGGTCAAAWCCGGCCAACGACATAAGTTTTAAACCAATAAATGGATGACACATGGCGGCCATTGACTGGGCCACGTGTCGTCATTCCATTCGCTTTCAAACATGCCAAGTCACCTACCAACGATCCAAATGCCTGTCTTCCACATGCTGTATGGCCTGCCACGTGTTGTACGGCCTGCCACGTCAGCGTCCGTACGGACTGTACAGTCAGCAACCCCTTTTTTTGCCTGTTTGTAAATTTGAACAAAACACGATATCTCTCGCTCCTGATGTCCGTTTGAACCCAAACAAGTTGCGTTGGGTTCACAATGACAAGGCCTCTGCTCTCATTCGATTTGAAGTGATTCCGAGCACTTTGAATTTTTAAGCAAAATTTGATCCCCTGATCACACCTCCCCATTAGAAAGCTTTTGGACCTCCAAAAGACTATTTTCAGTCTATTTGAAGATGAGGGTATAGTTCCCTCACTCTTCCAACCTTAATCCACTTGGCTTTGCTTGGATTTGTTCCTTTAAGACC
>JASDQU010738325.1:179638-195983 GCA_032191745.1 Picea mariana
ATTCGCAAGAAGATGATTACAATGAGGCTCTGAAGGCCCTTTTACAATAAACGGGAATGCCAAAAGTCCTAGACATCCAAAAACCTAACCCTAGGAGATGAAGCGCCAAAAGTCATGTGGGCCCCGTTTGGGTAAGTTGGTGCATCAACTTCCCGGGGTCGTAACTTTTGCATACAATCTCTGTTTTAGGCGTATGATAGCTCGTTGGAAAGATCTATCTGAGGCCTACAATGCTCAAGACAAAATATCATCATTAGGGCCTCAAAATGGCCCCAGAAGTTCAGGACCCGAAAAACTGCTAAAAATAGTAAACTGTGCGAAAACTGAAAAACTAAAAGAAGCAATGGTGGGGGTCCAAGTGGAATAGGTGGGTGGCCACCAATATCCACCTGGATCAGGAAGAGAAAGAAGTCACCTATAGCATATAAGGATAAATTGAGAAAATCATCCTAAACTTCTCTAGACCATAACTTTCAGCTTGGAGCTTGGATTTGAGCAAACAAATAGTCGCTAGAAAGGTATTGAGGAGTAGAAGAGATCTGTCTAACCAGAATTTTTATTTGGGTGCTAAAATTTCTAAAAAATTGATAAAAGAGTTTTTGTAGCAGTAAATGAGTGGAAAATTGCAACTTGTAAATGTTATAACTTTTCGCTCAGAATTCAGAATGAGGCTTGAATACAGTCATTGGAAAGTTGTTTTAAAGGGGAATGCATATAAATAATAAAATTTTGAAATGTTCCATTGTGTTATTCATAAATTGATGAGAAGAATGACATGTATTCTAATTGATGAAATGTCTTATGTTATCCATGTTCTAACAGTGATTATTACATGCACATTTCTTGAAGAATTAGGGGTACATGAAATCAACTTTGGTTCTTATATAAGGATAAAATTTATGGAATATATTCAGGGATCTTACAGCCATGAGAAAGAGATCAAAGGTCTAGATGTCAGCATGGGTAATGCTGAGACATATTCCAATGGAAGGAGAGAAAGGCGGGAACCTGTAATTATGAGAATCTCACATAGAGAAGTGTATAGTTATAGATTTTATAATGAAAGGATTATGAAATATCAGGAAGAGATACTTCATAGCTTGAATATGTTGCATAATAAATTCAACAAGGACTCTGGCACCAAGCAAGCAGTTATTGCTAGACAAGTGATAGCATCTAGATCCTAAAGAAAAAGGAATGATCATGGGAATTATAGGCAGTCAAGAAGCATGAGAAGGCATCATCATTCTCCAAGGAAATCTACCAGAATAAATCATGTAAGTTCAAGGCCAGGGAGCAGTCCAAGTGTGTCCCTTGTCAAGAGGCAAAGGAGAAGGCCCAAGGTCGACATTTTGCAAGGTGAACTTAGGAAAATTAAGCCACCAACTTTCAATGGTGAGCACAGGAAAGGAGAAGAGGCCAAGGCATGGTTGTTGAAAATGAAGAAATATTTCCAGTTGCATGCTTACCCCTCAAGGGTAGAAGCTATAATTTCAACCTACCACTTGCAAGGAAAGGCCGCCATGTGGTGGGATCAACTTAAGCAATCCAAACACCTTGATGAGAAGAGGATCTCATGGAGGAAGTTTAAAGGATATTTCCATGAGAAATATTTGTCTGAGCATTACTATGAAAGAAAGATGAAATCTTTCTTTGAACTCAAGTTGGGAAGCATGACAATTGATGAATATGAGAAGAGGTTTTTTGAATTGATGAAGTATGTTAACTTCATAAAGGATGACAAGGTCAAAATACAAATGTTTCTAAGTGTGTTACCCTCCTTCTATAGAGATAATATTCAGTATGATAACCCCAAGAATTTGTAGGAGACCAGAAGGAGAGAAAAGCATCTTTATGAGCAAAGTAGAGGAAGCCCAGTTTTCCAAAAAAATCGGAATGACAATATGAAGGGTAAAAAGTATCAAAGGTAGAAAGGTTTTAAGCCACCCTTTTTCAAGAACAAATCCCAAGAAAATTGGCAAGGTCAATCAATCCAAAATGAACACCAGACTGTATATTCTTTTGGGAAAAGGCCAAGGCAACAACCTGTACAATGTTGGGGATGTGAAGGAAATCAATTCTATAGGGATTTCCCTCACAAAGGAGAAAGAATGATGACTTTCCACAACATTGAGGAGGCTTAAACAATGGAAGACATAGGAGGAAACATGCCAAGTATTTATGCAGCCTCGGACAACAAGAAAGAAGAATATGTATGCCCCATGATTGAAGTGGAAGGTAAGATTGATAACCAACCCATAGCAATTTTAATTGATTTTGAATCTAACCATAGTTACATAAACTCTAACATTGTTGAAATATTTCATTTGCAAATGAGTAAGCATAAGAAATATTGGTTAGTTCATTTATCCATTGAGGTTAAGAGGAAAATCAATGAGTTGGTTAAAGATTGTCCAATAGACATGAATGTACTTAGCGCAAAGGTAGATGTGAACATCATACCATTGGGTCCATATGATTGTCTAATTGGAATGGATTGGTTGGAAAAACACCATGTTGTCCTAGACTGATATAATAATACAATCATATTTCTTGATGAAGAAGGGAAGCAAGGCAAGATTCAAGGCATTCCAAGAGTTGAAGTTGTTAGAGAGATTTCAGCTATGTAGTTGAAGAAGAGTTTCAGGAAGGGATGTTAGATTTTTTCATCACATATGGAAGAGGCAACTAAAGATAAAGTGGCAAGCATTAAAGACCATCCGGTCTTGAGGGATTTTGAAGATGATTTTAGGGAAATCCCAGGATTTCCACCAAAGAGAGACATCGATTTATCTATTGATTTGGTGTGAGGAGTTGCCCCAGTGTCCAAGACACCTTATAGAATGGGTACACCAGAATTGAAGGACTTGCAGATGTAGCTTGAAGAATTGCTAAAGAAGGGGTATATACGCCCAAGTGTGTCACCTTGGGGTGCCCCAGTTCTATTTGTGAAGAATAAATATGGAACCTTAAGGATGTGTTTTGATTTCAGATAGTTGAATAAGGTCACCATAAAGAACAAATATTATTTGCCAAGGATTGATGATGTATTTGATCAACTGAAAGGTGTAAGAATATTTTCCAATATTGACATGATATTAGGTTATCATCAAGTAAAGATAAAGGAAGAGGACATCAACAAGACGACATTTAGAACAAGATATGGGCATTATGAATTCATGGTAGTGCCATATGGACTATCAAATGCCCCAGTTGTTTTTATGTTCTTGATGAACACCTGGAAAAGTTTTTGATCATGTTCCTAGATGATATACTCATCTACTATAAGTCAGAAGAGGAATATGAGAAAAATTTAAGAATGGTGTTGCAAGTTTTAAGAGAGCATAAATTGTATGCTAAACTAAGTAAGTGCATATTTTATCAAAAAAAGATTCACTTCTTGGGGCATATCATTTCAGCAGATGGGACAACAGTTGATCTCGAGAATATATAGGCCATTAGAGGATCATTGGCACCAAAAAATGTGGCATAGGTATGATCATTCATGGGTCATTATTATCGAAGATTCATAAAAGGATTCTCAAATATTGCAAGTCCAATCACTTCTTTGCAAAAAAGGGAGTGAAATTTGAATGGACTTCCAAGTGTGAAGAGAGCTTTCAGTAGTTGAAATACATCTTGATAAGTGCACCAATACTAAAGATTGTAGATCCAGATGAAGATTTTGTTGTGTGCATTGATGCATGCAAGGAAGGGCTCGGAGGAGTTCTCGGCCAAAAAGATCATGCGGTATGCTATAAGTCCATAAAACTAAAAGAGCATGAGAGAAATTACGCTACTCGTGATCTAGAGTTAGTAGCTATTATACATGCATTAAAAATGTGGAGACATTACCTTATGGGGAAGAAATTTGAGCTAAGGATAGACCACTGTGGTCTGAAACAATTTTTCGTATAGCCAACATTAAATGTTAGAGAAATTAAATGGCTGGAATTTCTGAGTGAATATGAATTTGAAATTAAGCATATAAAAGGAAAGGAAAATAAAGTGGTTGATGCACTCAGTATGAGAGCTCATGAAGTGCATATTGCAGCCATCAACATGTATAGGAATGATCTGAAAGATAAAATTATTGTAGTAGCAAATTTAGATCAACATTATTTAAAAATAAAAGAAATATTACAGCAAGGTAATTTTCAACAGAAATTTAATCATTATGAGTTGAAAGAAGATGGAATTCTCATGTACAAAGGTAAAGTATATGTGTCAAATTATAATGAGTTGAAAAATGTAATGTTGAAGGAAATGCACAATGTGCCATATGTTGGGAACCCAGGATATCAAAAGACAATTTTAGTTGTGAGAAGTCAATACTTTTGTCCTGGATTGAAGAAAGAAGTGGATAATTATATAGTCATATGTCTATAGTGTCAGAAAGTGAAGACAGAGCATAGACATACAGCGGGGTTATTACAACCATTTCCCATTCCACAATGGAAGTGGGAATTTGTTACAGCTGATTTTATATCTAATCTTCACAAAACAGTGAAGAAACATGATTCCATCATCGTGGTGGCGGATAAATTGACTAAGGAAGCACATTTTATTCCAATGAAGACTACGCACAAGGCAACAAATATTGCATAAATATAGATGAAGTAAGTTGTTAGGGTACATGGACTGCCTAACGCAATTGTTTCAGATAGAGATCCAAATTTTACTTCCGGTTTTTGGAAAGGTTTGTTCAAGGGCTTTGGGACAAATTTATATCTCAAACAACGTATCACCGAGATTCAAATGGGAAAATAGAGAGGAATAACAGAAAAATTGAGGACATGCTCAAAATTTATGTGATAGTCCAACCATCAAAGTGGGAAGATTATATTCATTTGGTATAATTTTCTTACAACAATGGGAATCATACCTCAATAAAAATGAGTCCAGTTGAAGCATTGTATGGCAAAAAGTTTAACACGCCAGTGAGTTGGGATAATCTAGTAGAAAGCGCAGTTGTTGGGCCATATTTGTTAGAAGAAATGGAAGAGAAAATGAAAAACATTAAGCAGAATTTAAAGGTTGCCTAAGACCGGTAGAAAAGTTATGTAGACAAGAATAGAGTTTTTAGATATTTCAAAGTGGGCGAACATGTGTTTTTAAAAGTGAAGGAGAAAAGAAGTTTGCTAAGAATAGGAAGTTGTCCAAAGTTGGTAGCAAGATATTGTGGACCTTTCGAAATATTATAAAATATAGGATTAGTTGCATACATGCTAGAATTGCATGCATCCATGAGAGTTCATATTGTATTTCATGTATTATTATTAAAGAAATATGTTCTTAACCCTAACTAGATAATTAATTGGAATGTGATCCGGGTGGAGCATGAAGAGGATTTCTGGGTGGAACTAATATGCATCCTAGACCGAAAAGTCAAGGTGCTCAAGAAAAAATCCATAGGACCAGTAAAGGTTCAATGGACCTATTACGGTCATGAAGATGCTACATGGGAGCATGAAGAAAACATGTGGGAAGAACACTCACAATTTTTTTCAATTTTGAAGAAAACAGAATGCAAGACTCTATTTTTAACATCTAGAGTTCTAGAACCACATCTCAGAGTCCTATCCAACTATGTTGTGGGCCCTGAAAAAAGAATGGCACATTCCATGGGTCAACCCTAATAAATGAAGGGTACATTCCTTAGGTTGGACCTAATAAACGAAGGGTGCATTCCTTAGGTCAGCGGGTTGAGAGGAACAAGAGATTATGGTTGGAACTACTGTTGGAGTTGTGAAATTGCAGAATTTTATTTTCTAAGTATTGTGATGTAAATTTTCATATATGTATATCGATATAGTGGGCACTAAGGATGGCGCACAATTGTAGGGGAGGGTGTTAGGGTCCTAACCCGCACATAGGTAGAACAATATATTCGGATGTAATAAAGGTCAATATTAATAAGGCCTTGCAATAAAATAGAATAAGTCGAATGTAAGAAGACCTAATAGAAGCTTTCGCTTCTAGAAGGATCTTCCTCTAGATGCTTCTTTTGATAGACATATTTAGTATAAATAGGAGTCGAGGGTATGAGAACCCTATCTTGGATATTATTGTAATAGATCTCTTCTCAACTGGAGGTTTCCCCCTCGAAGAGGCCCGTGAACATTGCTTTCAGAATCAAAGTGTTATTTATGTTGTTATTCTTATATCATTTCAGTGCTATTGTGGTGATTGTTCTGATTATATTGTTGTTATTCTGCCATTTCTAGCATTTTATTTCGGTTCTGCATACTTTTTATATCTGGTATATTACAAGTGGTATCAGAGCACTTTCCTCGGCAAAAAGTGTGGGTTAAATTTTTTCAGGGTAGAGACATATTCTAGAGTCTTTAAGCCACAGAGATCTGTCGTTACGCACATAAACCTGTGATTGAGGGATTCATACAGGCAGGAAATACAAGTGGTACTTAAGCGCACATCTGTTGGCCACCCTTGTAACCCCTGTTGGTACCCCTTTGAGTGGTAGCGCATCAGACAACACCTGTGTACGGATCGGCCTAGATTACCTAAAGCCCTCTTTAGATAAACTGATCGGTCGCCTGACTGTTATAGTGCCACGTAGAACAGCACTCGGGAAGATACTCTCTGGTACCTGGGTAGTCGGGTAGTACGGCTAAGGGTACGGTCTATCATCCTTAGTTAGTGCCCTAAGATATTGGGCCGAGTACTACTGTTGGACCCCACACGTATATCAGAGAGTTATAGCACAGGGCAAACCCTCGTCTGTAGAACCCTTGAATACCTAACGCTTGGGAACAGAAACATAAACAAATTAAAATAGACAATATCTATTGTCGTGCAACTGTGTTCGGGTTTCCAAATCAATACACATTTCTTCCTGGTTAAGCATTTGGGCATTTCATCACTGCAGTATTCTTAAGACTAGAGTGTAACTCCACAGGTGAAAAAAAAAAGTATGGAAATTTTTTCACCATTATTTGAGACCTATTCCATTAGATTCATCTCTTCGCCCTTATCACATTCATACATATCATTTTTTGGAAAAAAAAATTGACCCCACCCACCCCTTTTCGGTTCCCTCGTCCTCATGGCCCATACCCATAGCCAATTGGAATCTCGCTTCAATACCTTGCAATCTAGTCTCACCGATACCCAACAAGAAGTGAAACAACTCAGTGCCAATGTTGTCGCCATCAATACAACCATGCAGTCCTCAATGGAGGAAATCAAACAAGACCTAACCACCCAGCTTGAATCTGTCTTTTCGTCACTCTGCACCAAGATTCATATCCCTACAGATAACCCTTCCTCTAACTCACATCCACATGTTGAAGGTGAACATTCCTCTCGTTCCCATAACTTTCAGCACCATCACTTTCAACGTGACCTACGCCTCCCGTGGGTGGATGTGACCAAATTTGATGGCTCAGACCCCACTGGTTGGGTAACCCAAATGGAACATTATTTCTCTTTATACGGCATTACAGATGACTTGGCCAAACTCCGGTATGGTGTTCTCCATCTAGATCAAGAACGTTGGCAATGGTGGCAATGGAGAAAAACTTCCCGTCAAGGGTATATTGCTTGGACACAATTTGTGACAGAGCTTTATCAACCCTTTGACACTGACACCAACCATTTGGTTCGTTTGACAAAGTTGAAACAATCAGGAACAGTGGAAGACTTTATAGCTGCCTTTGAGCACCTGGCTTTTCGGACAGAGGGCATGTCTGATGCCTTTTTCCAAGAGTGTTTTATCAGTGGCCTCAAGGATGAGATTCGGGCCCATGTCTTCATGGCTCGACCTCAGAGTTGGGTGGAGGCTACTAAAAGAGATAAAGAGGCACAACAGGTTGTATCTTCTCAAAACTGAAAACCCTCCTTTATCCCTCGCCCTAAACCAGTAAATCCCACTACTCTCTCTGCTCCACTAAAG
Organism: Picea mariana; assembly: GCA_032191745.1. Taxonomy (NCBI): domain Eukaryota; kingdom Viridiplantae; phylum Streptophyta; class Pinopsida; order Pinales; family Pinaceae; genus Picea; species Picea mariana. The sequence goes on from JASDQU010738325.1 coordinate 187,554, forward strand.
ATCCAAAAATTGACCAAGGCTGAAATGACTGAACGCCAACTCAAAGGTCTTTGTTATTTCCCGGGCCACAAGTGTAAGGAACAAAATATTTTTATGGCCATCTCTGAGGATATTTCGGAAGAGGATGTTGAAACTCCCCTTGTCTCTGAGTCACCTAAAACCACTGACATAACCCCTCCCTCAGACCCTCTCGAAGTAGAACCGGTCATTTCCCTCAATGCTCTCACTGGCTTCTCCACTCCCCAAACCCTCAAGCTAATTGGTTATATCAAGCATCGGAAGGTCATCCTTCTGGTTGATAGTGGAAGCACCCATAATTTTATTCATCGTCGMATTTCCCAAGAAACTCATTTCTACATCCATGTCGTCAATAATTTCCAAATCATGATTGCCAATGGTGGTTCCATGAAATGTGGAGCGCGTTGTGAAAATGTGTGTCTCCAAATTGGTGACTACGACCTGAAATCTCATATGTTTTCTATCGACATGGGCGATTGTGACATTGTGTTGGGTGAATACTAGATAAGGACTTTGGGTCCCATTCTCATGGATTTTAAGGACTTAACCATGCAATTCAACCAGAAGGTCCACCAATATAAGTTCCAAGGCACCACCAATGGTTCACCTGAGATCATTAGTTCCCATCGCATGGAAAAGATGCTCAAAAAAGGTCATTCTGGTGTTATTGCCCAACTCCATGCCATACAAGCAACAAAGACACCCTCAGTGCCGCAAGAACTCCAAGTCATCATTTCTAAACATCTCCCCAAGGATTCCCTCCTTCCCGTGGTGTTCATGATCATTCCATTCCCCTTGTACCCGAAATCCTTCCTCCCAATATCCGTCTGTATCGTCACCCCTTTTCCCAAAAAAATGAAATTGAGAAAATGGTCCAGGAACTCCTTAATGTAAGCGTTATCCATCCTAGTATGAGCCCCTACTCTTCTCCTGTGGTCATGGTCCTGAAAAAAGAAGGTTCTTGGCGAATTTGTCCTGACTTTCGTGCCCTCAACAAACTTACCATTAAAGACAAATTTCCCATTCATGTCATTGATGACCTCCTGGATGAATTGAGTGGCACCCAATTCTTTACTAAACTTGATCTTCGTTCGAGCTACCACCAGATACGTATGAAAGAGGCAGACATTCCCAAGACTTCCTTTAGAACTCATGAGGGCCACTATGAGTTTTGTATCATTCCCTTTGGCTTGTGTAATGCCCCCTCCACCTTCCAAAGCCTCATGAATCATGTCGTTTGTCCTTTTCTCCACGATTTTGTCTTAGTTTTCTTTGACGATATCCTCATCTATAGCAAAACATGGACATACCATCTTTCTCATGTGGATCGAGTTCTCCATCTACTCTCTCAGCACCAACTTTTCCTGAAACAGTCTAAATGTGCTTTTGGCGCCTCAGAAGTAGAATACTTGGGTCATCTATTTGGCAAGGATGGCGTCAGGGTGGATCCTAAAAAGATTGAAGCTATGTAAGACTGGCCTCACCTAAATACTCTCAAGAGCTTGCGTGGATTTCTGGGCTTGACAGGGTATTATCGCAAGTTTGTTAAGAATNGCATGGATTTCTGGGCTTGACAGGGTATTATCGCAAGTTTGTTAAGAATTATGGAAAGATTGCAGCACCTCTTACTGCTCTCCTAAAAAAGAATTCTTTCACTTGGACTTCAGCCACTGCTCAAAATTTTCAAACCTTGAAGATGGCTATGTGCACCACTCCAGTCCTAGCCTTTCCTGATTTCACAAAGACCTTTGTGTTGGAATGTGATGCCTTGGGGAAAGGAATTGGTGTTGTCCTTATGCAAGAGCGTCGACCTTTGGCCTTTACTAGCAAGCAACTATCTGAAATAAATCTTGGCAAATTAGTATATGAAAAGGAAATGTTGGCTATTCTGCATGTCGTTGATATGTGGTGCCCTTATCTATTGGGGCAACGTTTCCAAATTAAGACAGACCATCAAAGCCTCAAGTATTTTCTGGAACAACGCATTTCCTCCCCGGAGCAACAAAAATGGGTGACTAAGCTCTTTGGATATGATTATGAGATCATTTACAAGAAAGGCAAAGACAATGTGGTTGCGGATGCACTTTCCCGAAAATATGAAGATGAAGGATCCTTTTTTTCTCTTTTCTTCATTGTACCAAATTGGCTCCAAGTCGTTCACCAGGAATGGCTACAAGATCCCAAAATTTCGCATCTTATCCAACAATTGCAATCCAATGCTCCAGCTTCCCCAGGATACTCTTGGCTCCATGATGAGCTTCGATACAAAGTTCGTTTGTATTTAAGTAAACAATCAAAGCTTAAATCCACGGTACTTTCTGAGCTTCATGCTACACCCACAGTGGGGCATTCTGGGTTATACAAAGCCTATGACAGGGTCAAACGTTCTTTTTTCTAGGATGGTATGAAACAGGACATTCGTAATTTTGTCGTTGAATGTGATGTGTGTCAATGAAACAAGGGAGAAACAGTCAAATCTTCAGGCACACTACAACCGCTTCTGATTCCACCTGCTATTTGGAAGGATATCTCTATGGATTTTATTACCGGATTACCCAAATCAGGAAATAAATCAGTCATCATGGTGGTTGTTGATCACCTTTCCAAGTATGCTCATTTCTACGCTCTTCAACACCCGTTTACAGCATCCACGGTGGCTCAAATTTTTATGGATCAGGTCTTCAAGCTTCATGGCATGCCGCACTATATTATTTCTGATCGTGACCCAACTTTCACAAGAAATTTTTGGCAAGAACTGTTCAAGCTACAAGGCACCCAATTGCATCTCAGCTCAACTTATCATCCCCAAACTCGTGGTCAAACAGAAGTTGTCAACAAGTGTTTGGAAACATGTTTGAGGTGTTTTTCCTTAGAAAAGAAAAATCAGTGGGCTCAATGGTTACCCCTAGTTGAATGGTGGTACAACACTTCATACCATACAGCTACACGCATGACTCCTTTTGAAGCGGTATATGGACAGAAGCCACTTTCAGTTCTCTCATACTTACCTGGTGTCTCGAAGGTCCAGGAGGTTGACCAAACACTTACAGTTCGAGAGGCTATTCTTCGTACCCTCAAAGAGAATTTGGTCATAGCACAGAATCGCATGAAGCAACAAGCAGATCAAGGTCGCTCTGAACGTCAATTTGTAGAAGGGGATCATGTGTTTCTTCGACTGCAACCTTACAAGAAAACTTCCCTCAAGGTCGAGCATTGTCAGAAGCTAGCGCCCAAATTTTATGGTCCTTATACTGTTCTCAAGCGTGTGGGACAAGTAGCCTATCAGTTATCTTTGTCCAGTCATTCGAAGCTACATCCTATTTTTCATGTTTCATGCTTAAAGAAGGTGATTGGAACTAAGTTCCAAATTCAAACCAACCTTCTTGAGTTAGCCGAATAAGGATCCATTTGGCTATAGCCACAAGCAGTTTTGGACCAGCGTGAGCGTTGCCTGCGTCAGAGAACCATCAAGGAAGTGTTAGTCCAGTGGAAAGATACAACTCCAGCAGATGCCACTTGGGAACCAGCTACCATTCTGCAGCAATTTCCACATCTCAAGTCTTGAGGACAAGGCTTTTTTTAAGGGGGAGGATATGTTAGGGTCCTAATCCGCACATAGGTAGAACAATATATTCGTATGTAATAAAGGTCAATATTAATAAGGCCTTGTAACAAAATAGAATAAGTCGAATGTAAGAATACCTAATAGAAGCTTCTGCTTCTAGAAGGATCTTCCTCTAGATGTTTCTTTTGATAGACATATTTAGTATAAATAGGAGTCGAGAGTATGAGAACCCTAGCTTGGATATCATTGTAATAGAGCTATGCTCAACTGGAGGTTGTCCCCTCAAAGAGGCCCGTGAACATTGCTTTTAGAATCAAAGTGTTATTTTTGTTGTTATTCTTATATCATTTCAGTGCTATTGTGGTGATTGTTCTGGTTATATTGTTGTTATTTTGCCATTTCTAGCATTTTATTTATGTTCTGCATACTTTTTATATCTGGTATATTACAGAGGGGGAATGTAACATCCCCGCTATAATCAATTTAATTAATGTTAATATAGATAAAATGTGTCACTACAACCAAGCGATGTATGTGTGAAATGTATTTCTAAGTTTTAATAATAATATGTGATGATAGTTGCTAAGGGGACATGGACAGAGCTGAGGGATAATTAATCTGCAAGAAAAGGAAGAGTCTAGGATAATGTCTAAGAGGGGTCCAAGGGGGAATTACCCATGCCTATTAATTCCATCCACATTCCTGAATTTTATTATGACTATGTGTTAAACTCTATTCCCTGATTGAGTGTTCCCAAATCCAATCATTGAATGCATGTAAGAGGGTGGGTGTGAGAAGTCACATCCCATAGTTATTGGAAGCATGGGGGATGACTACAATCATCTTGGGTAACTTTGTGAGTTAAGCAAGCAATCCAAAGGAGAGGAAATATGTATGGGTTGTTACAACAGTTTTATACAGTTATTGTTTTTGCATGAAAAAAAAATATAGAGGAAGAAAGAGAGCTTGGAGTTGGAGTATCCATGGAGGGAAAATTCTAGAGCACGTTGGAGCATATCTGGAGTGTTTTGGGAGCTGAAGACTGAACATTTAGGTTGTAAGGCCTCAAGAATGAACTCCTATGTGAGTTTCATTGTAACGTATTTGTTGTTGTTTTTTGGTAGTTTTCCTAGCCATGAGTTCCCTTGATTTCCCAGTAGAGAGATTATTGGTTACTTGTGCCAGAGAGACCCTAGTAAATGAATGGGATGCCCAAGGGATTGATATCAATGAAGGGGTACATTCCTTGGGTTGGACAGGTCAAGAGGAAGAGAGTTGGTGGAAAAATTGGGATAGTTGTAGGAGAATATCATTTGGTTGTGAGTTTTCTGAGATGTGAGTGGATAGTGAGAGACCACCCTCTTTTGTGTATTACTAGCCCCAGCTCAGGGGTGATTTTTTATTGAGATTTGGAACAACAAATCTATGGCTGGGTGGAATGTTCGTCCCAAGCAGTTAGTTGCACAATTGTTACTAAAAGATAAGTGTGTTATCTTGTTATTGTGTTATATTATGTGTTTAATTGTTGTGTTTTACTTTGGGTACGAGAACAGATTTATATGTTGTTGTAATGGAATTTGTTAGTTCGATTTCATGGTTTTTTTAGAATGTTGTAGATGCATTTAATTAATTTTTACAAACAATAGCTAAATCTGGTTGTAATTCGTAGTTGGAAGCTACAGGAAATTAATTAGATTAGCATAAATTTTAATTTTAAGTGTTTTTCCGCACTATTATGTTCCTCAGTTGGGATGGGGGACGTTATATTTCCAACATTTCCTTACATATTTTCCTAGATATTTATATCTACCTCTAGATTTAGATATGGCCCCCAAAGATTTATTTTTTTATCCTGGGGATGACTCTTGTAGATACAATATCCTTAGTCACGCCCTCCATAAATTTTCACCTCATTTCCTCTGATCACAAGGATGTGACTACATCATCAAACTTTAATGTGAATTGAGTAGTACTACCAATTGTTACAACCCAAGAGTTTGGAAAAGAACATAATAGGGTAATACATTGTCTTCTTCTCCATCTCAATATCACTAGAGATAAGTTGACTTACTAGAATATTAAAGGAATTTAGATATTTCATCATGGAATCGCCATCATCCATCCTAATATGATACAACTTCTTTCTAAAAAACAATTTTTTTACTAGGGACTTTGATTGATACAAATTCCCTAACATATCCCACAATTTATTTGCACTTTATTCTCCAAGACATTCAAAAACACAGAATCTAAGAGTCAGAGTTGAATCATACTTCACGCCTTTATTTTTATCTTTTCCCAACCTTATTTCAACATACCAGTAGGTTTTATACTTGGACCCACAACAACGCACTATTCTTTATCTACAAGAAGATATTCTATCTTTAGTTTCCATAATTCAAAGCTCTAGTTATTAAACTTATTTATTTATATTCTTAAATTGCTCGTTGTTTTTATTTATACAAGAGTCATTATGAAAATCTCCCACTAAAGAATAGGTTTATCGCAAAGCCAAGATACATTTTATCTTCGTAGAATGAGCTAAACTCTAGCAACAAAGGCATCCCCCTAAAGACAATATCCTTGCTCTAATATCAAATGAATAATTGGATAAACCTATGCAATAAAAGAAATACTAACATAATTTAAAATACAATAATAACAATGGCACATTCACATAGTATACAAAACATTACCTTGGAAACCCTTAACTAGAAAAACTCGCTTAACTAAAAGACATACCTCTCTTTATCTCATAGTATTAACTTCACCATTTACAATACAATATTTTAGGCATTCTATAGCATCCAAAACCCTAATCCTTTAACTTAGATTAGATTACAACCCTAATTCTTTAATTGGAGTTAGTTTACAATTGGCCAAAAAAACATTAGCCCAAAAAGCATAAGACAAACCAAAAAACAAACCCAAAATTTTCTTTTAGGGGCTTCACTCTTGAACCTCTAATGAGCGGCCCACTACGCCCTCACACACCTCCAACCGAGGGGGTTATCACCCCCCTAGATCCCCTTTGCATGGGGATGAGACTAAGTCTACCTATAAATAGTACAACAAATGTCCAACAAACATGGGTCAAACTGCTACTTGGCCACTTTGATCTTAAATATGGTTACTCTTTTGGTATCCTAATGTCCTTTTGCTATTTTATTATCCTCGTGCATTGCTTTTATTCATCCATGTACCTCTGTATTGTTTGTTGTTTCGGTTCCATGTAGGTCCATATTGGGTTGTTTATTTTCACAACTTTTTCTCGATGATGGCAATTTTCCTAGTGGTGTGGATGGCAATCGGTTCTTATTTCTTGGACTCTGCAATATGTGGCTCCTTCGAGGAATACAGCTATGTAGATTCTTTTTCTTTTTTACTATGCCATTTTTGGGGCTCTCCTTCAGGTACTTGTGTGTACTCCAATTTTGATTCATCCCAAGAACCTTCATCTAATGTGTCTATAGGTACTACTATTAATTTCCCTACAATGACTCATTTATGTGCCACCTAGGGCCCTAGTTGTTGATTAAGAGAATTACCTTGTAGTGTGATTTTCTTTTTTTTATACTAAAGCTTCATATACTTTTTTTGCACATTAATATTAACCATACCAACTAAGTCCATCCAAGGATATCCAAGAATAATATCCACATCCTCCATATATATATATAGCATGAAATTGGAATGTAAAACATATTATCCATAGTTACCTTCAAACATTTAAAAATTTGAACCTCCTCACCTTCAATCTATGTGTTTTGAATATGCTTTTTTGAAACCTACAATATTTTAGTCAAGCCAACATTGATGAAATTATTCTTGTGGCTATGGTTTATAGAAATAATGACCTTCTCCTACTAAAGACATTTATGAACCTATAATATGAAGCTTTGAGATGAAAATAAACCCCTCTTTATCCTTCTTGGAGTGAGACGACTTATCTAAAAACACTTTTTCAAATTCCTCATCTGGAAGTTTCAACACCTCCTCAATGTCAGGTGACTCCCACCATATGGTAGCATCATCCCTTGTACCTTGAAGATTCTATGGTTTACCCTAGGTACCATCCTCAAAATGAAGGGAAATCCCATCATATGTCATCCCTTGTACCTTGAAGATTCTATGGTTTACCCTAGATACCATCCTCAAAATGAAGGGAAGTACTCAAAATTTCCTTGGACTTTATAACCTAGAAAAAAAATAACAAAAGCATGTGTATAATTAAGATATAAGTAAATAAAGCAATATATCAATAGAAAAATAAAAACCCTCAATCTTTACCTCTTGTCCATTAGTGTCACTGTAAATGTGATGTGCATATTTGTGAGAGAACTTCAATTTTATCTACTTATGGTTGTTAAGTGAAAAATAAAATATAAGTATATAATTTAATAAAATTTTAGTTATTATTGATAAATATTAATTTTTTATTGTATTATATATTTTATAGTTATAAATATATATTATTTTTATTATTAACTTATTATGATAAATTTTATTATCTTAAAAAAATATAATTTATTTTATAAATAAAATATAATTTCTTAAACCTATTTTATATTAATTTAACTTAAAACATTTTTTAATTATAAAAAATAGAAGGAAATAACTATATAAAATTTCACTAAATAAATAGTCATTAATTCTCGAGGATATGAAATGAGTCTAACTGGAAATAAGAGTTTTATTGTATATCAATAAAATTCCAAAAACAAAAAAATTACATTTATTTATTTTTGTAAAAAGATGTATAATTCCATGCTTTTATATATATATATATATATATATATATATATATATATATATATATATATATATATATATATATATATATATAT